>JAQGAF010000315.1:0-57808 GCA_034687865.1 Kryphioiulus occultus
ATGCACATCCCAGTCACAACTAACAGTTACCCAACCGATTTCATAAAGCTAGAATCTAAAAGGTACAGGGTGTCGCGAATGAACGGGGTGGCACGTTCAGGGACTTCAATGACTACATTGGTACTTGAAAAACTTCAGTGGGACAATGGTACTTAGATGACATCCTGACTTCATTTTGGGAATTTGGGGAAGTTCCATATACATGCTATTTCCTTGAAGTCCCACTGTAGCTACAAGTAACTGCAGTCACTGAGGTCCGAAGTCTACTGAAGTCCCAGTGCAGTCTTTGTCGTCCTCAAAGTCAGGCTTAAGTCACTGAAGTTCGACAAAATTCTTGAAGTCCGCAGTCTATAAACGAGGCTGGTATCGCCTACACTTCCAGTGACTTTACTAACTTTACTTAAGAATTCAATGACTTCAACGGGACTTCAACCAACATGTACACCTGACATCACATGCTGATCACAAGCAAGCAGGGTTCCGCCATGCCTGGAAAACCTGGAAAAGTCAGGCAAAACTGATTTACTTTGAAATCGTCGGAGAAATCGAATAAATCAATAACAGATTTTACATACATTGTAGCTACATGTAGTTATTGGTTGGCACAAAAATCCAGAGATAACAAGCTACGTAAAAGAAATTAACAAACTAATCTAAATTTTCTGTTTCCTCATGAAAATTTGTGTTCTATCTCCTGTTTGTACATAACAAGCAATAAATATAGTATTCCTTACACTGGCATATGCCATAGTTTTGCATTTTCAGTGGTCAGGGTGGTCAGGTTGCAATCCCCTCGGGTATATTACAGGGTGTCCGTCCGCCTCGTTAAGTCATGGGCATTGGTTCGAGGTCTGAAAAACCTGGAAAAGCCATGGATCGAGATTGTTTCGATCGAGGACCATGGCAAGACACCCTGATTAATGGCTTCTCAAGAAGTCGAAAAAAAAGCATTCCGTTGTTATTTTTAGCTAAAACAAAGTTCGATAAATGGCTTTTTTGTTGACCCGATGGTAATTACACGTTGTAAAAATAGCCAGGAGATTATGAAGGAAATGCCAATTTTCAAATTAGGTCGCTCAGCCATGACATCTTTGTTCTGGAGATAAATAAGAAAAACGCGCTGGGCGCTCGTAATTCGCTGTTTTATTATGCGCCCGTCTTATCCACGGTACACATAAAATATTAAAAAACTAATCTCCGTATAGAAATTTCCTATTTGCCTAGGCTCTGGCGTGGAAATACGTCCGTGTCCAGAAGTGTACAAGGTGAGCCAGTTTACTCCGTCAGTATTTTCATAGCCAGTTAGCCTTCGAAGGGCGTTCGTGACCTCTCAACTCTCCTCCACCAATTCCACTCCAGCTTTTTTCCACTTCCCTTTTTAGTTGCCTTCTTGAAATCGGATTTAGATCACGAATTTCATTTCCTTACCTCGGCTAACGTGAGATAATGGAGTTCATAAAAGTTAATTTCTATTAATACAAGTATTAATATTTCTGAACTTTTCAAAATGGTCCAAAACCGCCTTATTGGTCAGGGTCCCCCCAGATCTGGAAAACCTGAAAAAGTCGGGGAAATTGAATCGGCCTGGAAAAGTCACAAAAAGTCAGGGCAAATGTACTTTGAAAACGTCATGGAAATTCAACAAACCAATAATTCAATTTACATACATGTAGCTAGTTATTGGTTAACACAAAAATCAAGAGGTGACGAGAAATTCCGTGGAAATTGTAATGAAATTACCAATTTCACGAAAACACTTATATAAATTTGCCGTTGCCGTGCGAAAATTTGTGTTTATTTCCTGGAAGATACTGTATAACGAGCATTCCTTGCATTGGCATATGCCGGAATTGTGTATTTTCAGCGGTCAGGGTGGTCAGGGAAATTTATTTACAAACCTGGAAAAGTCAGGGAAGTTGAAAATTTACTCTCGGGGGAACCCTTTTGGTAATCTGCATGTACTTTATATAAAAATCCTTCAAAAATTCATTTCATTATTAATATTATTTCCAACAAAAACATACCTAGAATGAATTGTTCTGGTAGTTTTGCAAAGTAATGTTCAAAAAATCCACCATTGGGATATGTTTGTTTGGTAATGTTGATTGAAAAACTACCATTTGAGATCTACATGTCGTTTTCTTTAAATTCCGCCTATGTCGTCTCATTGTTATAAATACCAAATATAGTTCTTAATATAATTGTAGCACGCGTTTAATCGCTAAAATATATTTGTTTTCAGAAATTAGTTTCACCATAGATAAATTAATTACCGGTTTCACCATGATTTAGAGATATTCAAATAGGTTACCCATTCAAATACTGTACGTTCTTCAAAAATATGACGTCGGACTCACGATGGCACCGCTAAGGTGTAGTTGAAAAATAAGGCCAAAAATACAATTTAAAATCTCTTCGTTTTATAAACTACAATAATTACCTGCTAATGGTCGTTTTACTTGAGATTCAACTGTAAAGTTGGCGAGTAATTGACATTTTACGCCATCTCGAAAAAGCGCACTAATTCTTTTTGCAAAATGGAACGCCTTTGTGGAATTTCACGTTCCACGGTTGCCATGGTTGCACCCTCCTCGCGCACGGGCACGTGACTCCGTTCGCCCAATCAACGCTGAAGCATTTGAGCGGCGAATTCAAACTAAGGAAAATCTAGAGGAACGCAATCCATGGCAATTACAGTTTACTTTAGATTGATGATGGTGAATTTGAATTACCAATGGACGACTCAGTACCTTCGAGAAAATGATATAAGCAACCGGTCATGAAAACCTCCAAGCACCGTGAAGGTGTTTCAACCAGCAGTCATTCTTGAATAAACTGTTGATTTAAAGGCTTGTTTTGTTCTGGTAAGCAAGTAGCTGAACTGGCGTTAATTAGGTCTAGTGCAACGGTATCATGGCAGAAAACAGGTTGCTGCACTGTAAATGCACCACGCAGCGTCCACATAATAAGGCATAAACAAGCCATCTCCACTCGCAGCCAAGCAATTAACTGTTTAGGCCTACGTGGCCATTTCCATACGGTAATCAGAAGGGTCAAAAGCCTTTCAGCCCACCCTCTGTGGGTGAAAGTGGAGAGTTAAAGGTCGCTTTCTGTTAGTGCAAAGGCCCCACATAAATGTAAGCGAATGAAACGCTAAATTAATTAGGATTCAACAACAAGGGCAAAAAAGGCAAGAGTGGGAGCTGCTGTAGTCGCATGATTATAGCTAATGCGCAAATATTATGCATTTAACTGAAATCTATCGAAGAGGTTAACCCCCTAGGTGGGGCTGAAGCCCATTTGCATTTCCCCCCTTGATAAAGACGCAAAATGAGAGCGTAGGAAAGTGCGTTCATTTCGACAATCGCGTAAATAATAAATTAGCCTTTGCTGAAATTTGTGCCCACGTTGCCAATTCTTCGCATTTAGGACCACAATTTGTCTCCTGGAGGTGGGCACGCCAAGAGAACAGGCAACATTGTGCAGCCAATAGCTCATTACGACTAACATTATTATCCCTCATTGGATTCGATTTCATTTCGCTATATGAATCGGTTGCTACGATGAAAATACATACATGTACTATACGAAAAACAACAAAATAAAATGGTTGAAACGATTTTGAACACAGAGAACTTGGGTTGGAGGGGACTGGGCTTCACAAAAATCTCTCGATCGTGGAATGGAGCATTGGTTCCAGAATCCATACCTTTATACTGCCTAGTACATGTACCAAATTCACAATTCTGATTGTAAATTGTAGCCTACTTTATGGGCTAATCATACATACAGTGATTTTTAAACTTAAACGTTTGGGGGGTACATATTTTTTCTTGAAAACGGATCACAAATCGCATATTGCATCGATAACGCAGTTAACGATTTTTTGTACCAATTTGAATAAAATATTAATAACTACAGCGGAATTCTTTTGAAACTCGATCACGAGTGATGGATGTACATGTATATGCATTTTCCTAAGGTTAGTTTTTATAAATGTCAACAACGAAGGGAAAACAAGTTTTTTGTTTGTTTTTTAAATGGATACTCAAAATAGATTTTAACAAGTTGGAAAGTAATTCCTAGCAAGTTTAATCCCAAAGTGGTGGATTTTACATGCATGGTTCTACCAAAAATGACATTTTCAGCTTCCCTGACTTTTCCAGGCTTTAAAACAAATTTCACTGATCACCCTGGCCATTGAAACTTCAAAAACTATGACATGCCAGTGTAAGGAAACAGCAAATTTAGATTAGATTATAAAATTTCTTTTACAGAATTGCTAGTCATCTCTTGATTTTTGTGCTAACCAATAACTAGCTATGCAAAATCACTTCCGAAAGTCCGAAAGCTCGTACGTGAAACCTTTCTATAACGACCACAGCCAAGCAATGCCCGCTGGTGGCGCCACTTGCGAATGGGGACCTCTAGTGGCAGTCATCAAATTGTCTCCCATATGTTTTCGCAGTAATTTTCTCGTTCGTTCACCGGGTCCGTTGTACATTTCCGACTAATCGTGATTCACGTTTGACGCGCGAATGACCGTTGGAGAATTAAAACCGATTGCACGGTCCTTATAATAAGGCGCGTATCGATGACGCCTTAATCCGGGCTATTTAATTTCGCTTTTGTTTATGCTTTCGCTGGGAGGGAGGGGGCCTTGAACCGCACGAAAAGTCGATAGAAACACAACCAACAATAACGCGCTGGTTCTCCGTTCACATTATTATGAATTGGGTCATTGTCACCGCAGCCCGATGCCAATCGTCGGTGGCGCCATCCGGCGGCTGCGCTGTGCAACGTTGAAGCGGGGAGAGTAAACTACGGTACTTCTCTCTCTGGTTAAGGTCATGCTCTCATTACATGCATCACGGAATGGGGAAGGATGTTGTTGTTGGTGCTGCGTGTCTCCACAACGCTCAATAGAATCAATGCCAGCAGCACACACTACACTCATCAACCCTAACGTTACCAAACAACAGCAGTTGAAAGTGAGAAGGAGATAGAGGAGCACTGGCCCACTCGCCTACACTGGATTTAATCATCGATTTAGCAAAATTCTGAGGACCACAGCTATCAAAGTCAACTTTTTTTTTTTTTGCTAAAAAAGTAAAAACGGGAAAGTGAAAACGCTCTGCTGGTCTCTGCTGTTTTCCCATCCGTTAAACTTTGACGAATAGTTTTAACCAAAGATGGTTTTAACTTAACGATCGGTTTGGGTAACGATGGATTAAACTAGTGAGTGTTGACAAACTGGCCTCCGAGGCGCCACACTGTGATACCGCAATGAACTCCGCGATTTTGTGACGAAAGTGAAGCAGGTAGGAATTACTTTTTTTTTTTTTAAAAAATCAAAATTTTGAAAATGTCATCACGTATTCCCTTTGTGAGTTTTACGATTTTGAAAAAAAATTAAATTAAAAAAAGCCATTACAAATTGAACGAGTTTGAAAAAAATCAAAAATTTCCAAACGCCATTGGAAGTTGAATGATTTTGAAAAAAAAATGAAATTTCTAAAAAGCCATCTTATATTCCCGCTGCAAGTTAAACGATTTTTCTAAAAAATGAAAGTTCGAGAAGTCATCGTATATTCCCATTGTAAGTTGATCAGTTTGAAAAGAAATTCTCATTGTACGTTGAGCGATTTTGAAAAAAAAATTACATTTCAAAAATTCATTGTATATTTCCATTGTATAACTGGAACGATCGTTTAACTTTTTTGAAAACTTTTCGAAAGGGAAACGACGTTTGCAAAGATAACTGGGGATACAATACATCGTGTTTAAAACTTCAATAAATTATAAATAGGCCAGTAAATAAATAACGAATCGCTAAGCTATTTATAAATTTAATCCGAGATCGCCGCCGGGCTAATTTTAGTCATCGATTGGCCAGTTTTCGTCGTCAAGCAGAAAGTTGTTATTCATTGTTTTAACGAGTCGTCAAAACAATATTCATGGATTGAAAAATTAATAATTGATAAATGTTAGCCAATTAAGCCCCTACATTAAACGGAAAATTCCTAAATGAACTGATTATGACGAAGGAAAATTGATCCATTGATGTTCAATGGGATGAAGCTAATGGTCGATAACACCAAACCCAAATCTGGGATAAGCCTAATGGTTTTATTGCAAATACTAATTTAAAAGCTGTTAATCACCCTGTTAACGGAAAAGTGTTGCCTGACATAATGGTCAGTCTAAAAATAAAATGCACTAGTCATGCGGACATAGGCACGGATGAGACACGTACATGTATAATGTATTTTTGGTTTTTGAACGAGAAAAAGTTTCAACACGTTTGGGCGAGATCCTGATTTCGCAAAGTTACGTACGAGTATTTGTAAACACTAGAAAATTACGTGGTTTAATTATTACTAACACCTGGGCTTCCCTTGCGCGTAAAACAAGATGCTGTGTCACGACTTTGCGAAATCCTGGCAAATGAATCTATTGTGTTTGTGCCATTACACCAAAACACGACATTTTTGAACAAAACCAAAAATGATGGAGATCAGTCCCAAAAAAGGCAGAAAAATATCTCCCATAACTGAAATGATAACGTCTCGAAGTCACTACTTCCAGGATCCCAGTTTCTGAAAAGTCAGGGAATTCGTGCAAATTCGTGAAAATTTCAGGGAAATTAAGATAGTTTGTATCATCTATATTGATTATTCATCACCTTCTACAAAAATGTGGGATAAAATCCACCATCTTTCAAACTTTTCTGACAAATACAATGAAAAAATGTCGGGGAAATGACTGGAAAGTTGTCAGGGAAATCAACTTGAGAATTTCAGTGGGAACCCCGACTTTTTTTTTAAATTTTAAAACTTTTCACAACGGACCTTATAATGACTTTTCTGACAAAGCTTTTAATTACGTGTATATTTCGTGAATTTTTCGTTTGTTAAAAATGAATACTGCATGTTCTTTTGAAGAAATGATTTCTTCATAATTCTTCAGTTACATGTATGTCATAATTTAAAAGTTTCAATGTCAAATTTCGATAAATTTATTGCACCCATATACCAGAATTTTTCAAAGGAAATTTCGACGAGTATGACTCGCGAGTTGTGCAACAATTTGAAAACCTGGTAGCTAAAAATGGACGTACTGTATACTCTATAAAATGTAATTTTTCAACTTCATCGTTGACAAGACCTTCGCATTCAAACACTATCCTTTCATACATTTCACACATTATCACTTATGCAGCTTTCTGAATTCTGCCACCTGTTCCAAAGTACACTCGCAGTACACCTTTCACTGCAAAATACATATTATTGAAAGACCAATGGAAGTGCGTATTTTCACGAGCAGAATTCGAAGAAACTGTATTCACTGATGTAACAATTAGACTATGATGGTAAAATATGCATCATATTCTATAAGCGTGTTATGAAAATAGCCATTGCCATTAATTACGACCATTGATACATGCATGTACATGTATACTGTACTCGGTACTCTCAATACTCTGTTTATTGCATGTACACGTAGATCCGAATTTCGACGTTCACTCTCCTTGTAACAGTATGACAACTGAACAATTCCTCTGATTCACGAAATAGTGAGTAAGTGGAGTAGGGGTGGGGAAGTGAGAGGGAGAGTCGACGATTCGTCGAAATGACATCACTCCTTGTGAGTACATGGACGTGGAGAAAGTTTGTTGCCTTACTGTACGTGTTGCGCAAATAAAGCTCGATTTCAGACTGAGGACAAACATTACTCGTATTTCTTACTCAAAGTCAAGTGAACTCGAACGTTTTCATGTTGAAAGTCAATCGTTATCAGTTAGGGGCTGATAAAATTCACAATAATAATAAAAAGTGGCGAATCTACCACTCGACCTCTGGTCAGTGGCTCACATCTACTGTACTCGCGTTCGAATGTGGGTCAAGATTTGTTGTGATGCGATGGCCACCAGGGGCATCCAATCTGACCACCTAGTTTTGAAGGAAATCCAGTTTGCCCACGGAATAACTACACATACAAATACATGTACGTGTATTTCCTTTTGCCAATTAACGATAACACCTCTCCCCTATTACTAACTACTTTGTCCTTGAAGACAGTCTTAGCGGCCTCTGGCCTACTCAGAGTCACCAACAGCTCCCATATACGTTCGCAAAAATGCGATTTGCGCGTCTAGACGAAGACGAAATTGGACGTGCATCGAATGGTCAACATTCGAAACTCATGTTTGACCTATCGTCGCTGCCGCCTTTGTCTTTGCCAACAGGTGGGGTCCCATTTCCGTAACTGGAAAATCGTGGACACCCGGTCGCATTTGACCACTGGTCAGTTTTCAGGTGTTCCCTCGTGTACACTCAGCGAAGCACGCATGCAGTTGAAAACAATGTTAACCCTGGTAGAAAGATCAGTCCAAATACTGATCCACATTTATATCTTTCCTGATATGTGATGATATTCGTAGAAACTTTACTGATAGGCTGACATCAATGGTATTACCAGTACAAATGTTGTATTAAATTAATGCACTGGATTACTTGCATTAGCATGTCTCTTGTAATGTTCATAATTAATACATGTAATTACATGTATACATGTATATAGTTCGAATATAAACATCCAAAATCACTGCTGAACTTTATAGTTGCCTTAGCTGACATCACTATATCATTACTGACACTACTTGTTGCTCTCTGTATGGATAACCGGTAGTATGCGTGTGTGTGTACAGTACTAAAGTTATTTTTGTCAGTATACAGTAGGTACTGGCAATATGTGACCTTAGGGTTACTGTGTCACATGAAGGTGCCCCACATACAGCACACACATCTCTACTGTAACACTGCAACTGTCTAATGTCGCCATGGTAACAATGTGACGTGACGACGTTGCAGCTCGTTGATTGTCTAGACACGCAGTCTTTATTAGCTTAAAATGAGCTTTTTGGATTTCGATCCGAATACAAATAGGGCTGCCCAATATTTTAAAATGTTTAAATGGCCAATGGCATTTGAAAAAAAAAAACAGTGTCCATTCCCTTTGAGCATGCATACAGACAGGTACATGTACATGTACCTCGTCAAGCGTGGCAATGTTCCTGGTTGTTTTAAACCAGGAAGGCCATCTCTAAATCTCTGGAAACAGACAATGCCAGAATCATGCGATACAGATATTAATTACGGAAAAGCGAATACGTGATTGTTGCATGTGTTCGGAGCCGAAGCTAAAATGTGCATGGCGATTAATTTCAAGATAAAACTAATTGACCGAATTCGTGCAACGCAGTTAGGAGAAATTGGCGGCCAGCGTGACATAACCGAGTCAAAAATGCGCCATAAACCTTCCTACACTTCCTGTTTGGACTACTTTTAAGGGTTTTTAATAGCATTCACTTTTTTATTGCCACTTTTCATTGCGTCAACGATTAACGACGACGTGCAACTCATTTCAATTAATACGATCTGCTGAAAACCAGCCGTTTATATAACTTCGGTTCGGAAACAGGTTTTTCAAAACGCATGGAGGCTGGGACTGGTTGATCTCATGTCATAATAACGGACTAACCAGAGCTCAAATGTTGCAAAAAACAAACTTCAGTATTGGAATTAAAAGTGGTGACTATTATATTCTAAATTTTTACAGGTTCAAACATATATTTCAAAACGATTAAATGTGTGCCACAATCCTATTAAAACAGTATTTAGTAATAATAATAATAAGGAAATATTTGGAAAAACTAGATCTCAAATGGTAGGTTTATGTATATTTTCCTCAAAATGTTTTTTTTTTGCAAATAATAATAATAATAATAATGAAATAAATTTTGAGGGACTTTTTTTTATAGAAACTAGATAACCAATAATGCAGTTTTAGACAATTTTGAAAATTTCATAAATAACGTTTTCCAGAAATATTAATAACAAACGCAACACTGACGGCAAGTTCAATTCTTTGAAATTAAATCACCAATAATGCATCAAGTTAAAAATTAATTCAGGAACGCCATATGGGCAACATTTTTAGAAAAACAATTACAAATGCCGAGTATCAGAAGAATGGTAGAATTGATTATCAGGCCAATCATTTTTAAGCCTACTTCTCAAAATCACAACGAAAGATCACGAGATGCGATTTTGATAATGAAAAAAATTTCAGGTTTCAATTCAAAATTTCCTGACTTTTTCAGATTTTCTATGTTGAATAAAAATTCCTGAGGTTTCCAGGTTGGTAGTCACCATGCTAAATGCTAGATTTTGACCTTTAGTCTTCGAAATTGCAATAATGAGTGGTTCAGATTGGCTTATTGTGTCGAAACTAACTTTCGTAACTAATGGCGCTCGTGTATCAAAATGCGTCTGCATTCATGTGAAAATGAAGAAGCTTTTTGTGTACATGTAGGTCCGGGTGACACTTGACCGTGCTTAAGTTAAGTGGTCCCACTTTTGCTAAGTTTTGCGTCACTAGGAAAGCACTTCAGGTACAGCTCATGAAAGAGAGAAATCAATACGAGAGGTCAGTCCATGCTGGTCACGTGTGTTGCAGGTACTACTGACTCACTGCCGCCTTTGGTTATCGCTTTAACCTACATTTCACAGTCAGTATTTCGCGGACATTTTCTACGAGAATGAACTTGAGCTCAAAACGACGACCATAAGTTACATGCAAACCCACATCGACGTGACATGATATACAAACTGGTTCGTCGTGTCTGTAATGGACTGCCATCCTGCATGGGACATTCACTGATCATATGCCTGATGGAATGGTAATGCAATCTTAAAAATCTGCGAGCAAATCGTCATTGAATGTGGTTGATTTCCTTGAGGCTACATTTCATTGGCCCAAAGGCCACACTCTTCCTGCTCTAATTTCACTTCTAGTCGACCCTCATTATTCATTGAAATATATTTTAAGTTCTTCCTGATAAACTCACGTTGCCAATTAACAATTTCGATTTAGCCAGTGCGAACATGTATGTAAATGCATGATATTCACTGACTGGAAGGAAGCTATACAGATCATTAACTCGTGACGTCACGAGCGCGCACAATGTATCCTAACTAAGATGGCCGTATAATACTGTGTCAAGGATTCGCCATTTAATGGCTCGTTTTAAAGCTGCTTAAAATTTGCATGTCATTGAAATTCTAACTTCATAACCTGGAAGGATACAATTGAAAACAACCATGAAAACTTGATGCGATAGCAGGGTGGTAAACAAGTCCTGAAAAACCTAAATGTCCTAAATATTCAATTAAAAGTTCTAAATCATTCTCTAAATTGTGTTGTCAGACTCCTGTATTAGGCAATTGAGGAAGCCTGGTACAGGTGCAAGTTGACAAACTGCCTTTATCTAAAATCCTAAAAACCTAAAATAATCCTTAATTTGTCTCCAAATGTTTTAAAATTGCCCTTCATTTTTCTCTAAAAAGTCGTAAACTTAAAAACTTGGAATTTGTTTGCCACCCTGCGATAGGTCAAAGTTCGAAAAACCTCTAAAATACAGATTTTTGCGAAAGCACAAATGTAAGCTCTTCGTTTTTTAACTACCAATGTAATAATTACCTGCTAATAATTTTTCTTGAAACAACTGCAACTGCAAAGTTGGAGAGTGATGGACATTTTACGCCATCTTGAAAAAACGCAATTGAGTTCTTTCGTGCAATAAGAAGGAATGCCTTACAAAATGGAATCTCACGTTCTGCGGTTGCTATGGTTGCCACGTGAGCCGCCTCCTCGCGCATCGGCACGTGACGCCATTCGACCAATCAGAGCGACATTCGACGAATTTGAGCGGCAACTTCAAAATCAAGAATACATGCATCTTAATAATCCATTTTCGAGTTAATATCGACAATTAACCAGACCTATTCATTTTAAATGAACCTCAATATACAGTAAGATGGATTCGATGCACAAAATTTTATACACAGCATGAAGGCTCGTTTTCTATAATCGCAAAATGCGTCTAAACTAGATCTGGCTTCATTTCGCAACATCTATTCCCATGTTTTCCTATAGCTTTTCATCGTAAGTCGAGCGACAATGAAGTTGCAAAAGCATCGACTATCAAGGTACGCTAGTAATTCGACCTCCCTTTGCAACGTCTGCAGCATAAGCACCAAATTTACTGCCATCATTGATTAAGCAGATAGAATTTCAGTGGCCTAGAAATTCAATCACAAAAGACCTTTAGAAATGTTTCGTCTAATGACTCATCCTTGACACGGAATAAAAAATACAACGAGCGTCAATATACTCGAGATGAACTGTCGAGGTACAAACTGAAGGATCACTTTCACAGATTCATTCATTCACCTTGTACGACAAATTTCGTGCCACTTAAGCTTACAATTCATGGGGACTACCAACCTGGAAAATCTGGAAAGCTAAGGGAATTTTAAATTCAACCTGGAAAAGCTGGAAATATCAGCGAATTTTATATTCAACCTGGAAAACTCGGAGAATTTTGAATTGAAACCAGGAATTTTTCAGTATCGAAATTTTATTTTGTGTTTGTTCATAATGATTCTCAGCATAAGAACGATTATCCTTATAATCAATTCTGCCATTGTCCTAAAGTTCGGCATTTTTCATTAAGTTTTTCTACAAAATTTACCTGTGGTGCGACACTCCTGCATTAGTTTTACTTTATGCATTATTGCTGATTTAGCTTACAAAAATTAATATTGCCGTCAGTGTTGCCCTTGTTATTACTATTTCTGAAAAAAACTTTTCGAGCGATAACACCTAAAATCCGTTATTTCTGGTATTGTTGAATTCACGTTTCGCCTGTAGAGTTAATTTCGGTAAATTTTATTATTTCTGATATTTTCAAAATACTCAAATGGTACCCGTCCAAAATTTACAAAAAAAAAGCATTTCCAGAAAAGAAAAACATTTCTAGGATTTAGGTACATGCATATGCATGTACCTAAAATCCTTTATTGCTGGTAGTGTTTCAAAGAAACGGTCGTAAAATCGTCATTGGGACATGTTTGTTTGGTAATGTGGACTGAAAGCTACCATTTGACATCTAGTTTTTTTCAATAAATTTAGCCCACGTAGTTTTCTTACTATTCCTTACTAAATACTGTTTTTAACAATTGTGGCAGCAATTTAATCGTTAAAACTGGATAAATCTGAATATGACCATAGAAAACCTGGTAAACTGAGGGAATTTCGTTTTTACAAATTACACATGTAGTAGGTCTAGTCACCGCTGAATAATGAAAATTTTTAAATTTCACATCCTTGTATAGACTTTCAGAGTCTTTTTGTCGCAATTCGATCAGATTGAAAGTGGGGGTTGATCGCCAATTAAGGTACAGTGATGCTAACCGAAGGTGTGAGAAAACTGTATGGGGGGTGGGGTGGGGGTGAGGGTGGGAGGTGGACAAGAAACGATTGAGCCACGTAAAACACGTTGGAAAACGGTGATCAACCATGGAAGGAGCAACAATTTCCCCAGAACTGACCCCAATTTCTGTAACTGTGCCAAGGTTGTGTTGTTGCTGGCAATTCACGAGTGCAAAAACGGAGTGATAAATGGCCGGGCTTAACTACTAGTATAATACCCATTAAAAATGACATGACTAGTAAACGTTAGCGTAAGCGTACCCCCTAAAGGTGCACGATTCTCGAGATTTAGTCATCGATTCGCCATGTATTCGAAAAAAAAAACAACTAAAAAACCACACAATCTTAAATCGTGAAGGAACCCAGGAAGGAGGAAGGTGAAATTATCCACGCTTTGATAAAATTAGGCTATGGCTGTAACCCTTTCACAATTTCTCAAATCAATTCACTTTGGGTAAACGCCTCGTCTCGGGGGTTTCGTCGTGGGAAAGGGTTCAGACCCCCGAGTTTTGGCAGAAAAAAATGCCAGCGTACCTGCTGACCTCTGAAACGAGTTTGAAAATAGCACTTTTTGAAATTTTGACTTAAATGTGTCAACTAGGGCGGTCCAAATAGGACATTGAAATGCACAAAGTTGGTCACTGCATCGATTCCATAATAGTTTTAATTCATTTTCACATTCACGAAAATGAATTCCATATTGTAAGCATCCTAAACCTTTTAGGGGGCGTTCCACGTGCATTTGTTACGAGGTCGTAACCGCAATTTTAAAATTCGGAATGGTTCGGAGCCAATCGGTAATTGAATTTGTGATTCCCAAACTTTCCTTCAATACCCCAAAACCTCTATTAGAAAGTCCTTTTGATTATACCCTAATTTAGTATAGACAAACATGATCAGAAAGTGGACTTCTCCTAACGACTCGTAGACTGGCAGTGATTGCCATAGGTTAGGGCAGGCACAATAAATTACGTTTCCAGGTTAGGATAGGTCATGTCTGCTTGACACGTAGGCTTGAAATTACACTTGTTGTGCATATTTGTAGCATCGAATATACCGTAGCAAGCTTATATCCGTTCTTTTTACCAAAAAAACTTCAGAAAGTCCATTGTACACAAAATCTCTTATCAAAAAGTCCTTTTTACCCAATTCAGGTACAACATTCCTCATATTAGCAGAAAAAATGTATTCAAATGTGGAGTCCCTACCCAGCTAGTGATACTGTCAAATTTCAGCAAAACTGACAGCAATACCGATCGTGTAATGAACTCAGTAGTGATGAATAGATGTTCCATTCAACAAATACTGACACAATACTGGCCGCGTAATAGACGCAGTACTGATGTATGGATTTTCGAGTGATAGACGCAGTGCTAATGTTCTTTTCTCATTACTGACTATTTTCCTAATTTTCGGATAACTTACTGTCAGTATCGGAATAACGACAGAAGCAATGATCGTGTATAGGCCAGCATTAGAATTTCTATACTTTCTTCAGAGTACTTCTTATTCTGCATTTTCTATATGCTATGGGTAATTTACTTCAGTTTGGGTCGCAGGAATTTAGTTCAGTTCAGTTCAACTCAACACCCAAACTATCGAAAAAGTTATGCCAAATGGTTGGGGTAAAATCAACAACCCAATTTATTAGGTGGTCAACCCTTACTTGGGCGGATGGTAACGTCTACAATTGGACATCCAAAAAGCTCGACACTGTCCTTTGGGTATACACGCGAGCGTCTAGCATGCAAGCGGTATAACCAATTCTGTAAGGTGGTCCACATCAAGAGGGTTATACTGTAGGGCCATCAGCAGACTGTTGCACGCATTCAAAACTGAGCATTGCAATTGCATCTCACTAACTGGTTCCTTTTTCTTTCTCAGGACTTTGAATGCTGTCATGATCACGGAAGGTGAACCCGCCCGAAAGCTGTCCCGCCTGCAGCAGGAGTGTTGCGGCGACGACGGTTCTTCGGTGGCTGCGTCGCCGCCACCTAGCGGCGACTTCGCCAATGGCGGTCAGGACAGCAACGACAGCAGCGCCAGCATCGTGGTGTCGGACCCTGCGGCAGCTGGTGGTCCTGAGCCCAGAAACGGCATCCGTCCAATGGCCAGCATGGAGGAGGACTCAAACTCCGAGATCTCAATGTCCCGGGCGACAACTCCTTCCGGCAGCCTCATCTGGCAGCACGAGCGCAACGGCTCCATGGACACTGACGACTGCCTGCACTCTCTGCCGGGTAGCATGGACTTGAGCGCGCACTTGCAACGCAAGGACGTCTTCAACGCCCGCAAGCAGCGGGAGTTCATCCCGGACAACAAGAAGGACGAGAGCTACTGGGACCGGCGGCGTCGCAACAACGAGGCCGCGAAGCGGTCCAGGGAGAAGCGGCGTCTCAACGACATGGTCCTGGAGACGAGGGTCATCGAGCTGACCAAAGAGAACAGCTTCCTGAAGGCGCAGCTGGCAGCCATCCGGGAGCGCTTCGGCATCATCGGGGAGAACCTGGTGGCCTCTGACCAGGTGGGGCTGCCGCCCGGTGACCACCAAATCGCCCTCAACCTCACCAAGAGGGCCAAGCTACTGACCCCTCTGATGGGCGGTGGCATCCATGGATCTCAGGCCGTGGCGATGTTGACGTCGTCCGGTCAGTCAGCGGCCGCATTGCGCTCCCTGGTGGTGCACGCGTCCAGCCTTCAACATCAGCAGCAACAGCAGCAGCAACAGCAACAGCAACAGAACAACCGCACGGGGGCGCTAGGCTTGTCTGGCAGCGGTAAGACCTATGTGGGTGCGGGTGGTGGTGGTACTAACAGCGACAGCCGCAGCGCCCGAATCCTGGTCTCGAGTCACGCTGGAGCAGCGGTAAGTGACGTCCCTTCGGCTTACGCTGAGTATTGGGCTCTCAGAGATGAGAATCACGTTTACCTTCCGAGCGCACGCTCCGCTAATAATCCCAATAATCCTGTTCCCAACCAACAGCACCATCACCAGCATCATCACCACCCTTCGGCCGTCCAGAACGGGCACCACGAGCACCAAGGGGCGCTGCTCAGCGCCCTCAACGGCACGCCAGAGAACGGTTACGCACCCCGTAGCGCCCCCCCGGCGCCCTCCAATGGCTACCACCACCAGGCAGTGCCCCTATCGCTCATCACCACTGCCGAGTACCAGCAACGGGCGCTGGGTGCGCCCCTGGTGGCGCACCAGAGCCACTTTCGCAATGGCAACGGCTACGGCGCTCATCAGCATCAGCAGCAGCGCCTCTCGGTGGGCTCCCGGGACTCCAGAACCGCAAACTCTGCTTCGGGCGACGACTGCTGCAGCAGTAGTGGGAGCAGCTGCGACGAGGCCGCTGGGGGGCGTTGCCTGCGCTCGCCGACCTCGCCTTCGGAGGCCGTGGACGTGGAGGGATACACTCTCAACGGCACCACCACCGGGGGCGCCCTCATCGACGCCCAGATGCACCTACCGCACAAACTGAGGCACAAGCCGCGCTTGAGCGAGTGCTCAGCCCCGGCGCTGTCACCCCCTAGTCTGGGCACGGTCAGCCCTCCGGTGGCCATCAACACCAACGGCCACCACCACCACCAGGGCCCGGAGGAGAGCCTTAGCGGTGACGAGCGGGAAAACCAGCCGTTGATGGACGACAATGATGCCGGCCGGAAGCGGAAGCGGAAAACGACCATCTACGGGGATCCCCCTAGCGGCGAGGCCCTGCAAGAGCTGCGCAGTGCCTCCGACCACCTGGAGACTGAGAACACGCAGCTCAAGATGGAGATGCACCGGCTCGCCGTGGAGGTGGCCAATCTCAAGGACATGCTCATCTGCAAGAAGGACGGAAGTGGAAGTGGTAACGGCAATGGCGCCACCTGCCGGAGCAGCCGGAACGAAGCTGGCTCTGGCTTCACCGCCTCAGAGTGGAGCCGGGAGTCTGAATCGGGTTGTGCTTGAGAATCGCATCCGGGACACTGATTTCGGCTACTCATAGCTGGCATGTAGGATTGGGGCGAGCAGAAGTTGCTATTGAGAAATTGTCCCTCTTGGCTGTTAAGGGCCCCATGCACACTGAGACAGAGCAAAGCAAAAAGCCAAGTACCCCCCCCCCAAAGTGAGTCTGGCAAGCTGGGTGCACTGTACCAGCATTTGCGATGGTTGCAGTTTATGGGCGCAATGTCTGCGAGGCAAAATAGAGCCCAAACAAGGACAGGAAGAAACACAAACCTAGTTTGTTTGTTTGTGAGATTTTTAACTTTGGTCTATTTTCGCCCACGAGGGCATATATCACCAACGCCAGGGGGCAGACCGTCCACCTGAAAATGTTGCATACAGGGGGAATTCCCCCCCCTGAGGGATCTTTGAGTGCGGAGAGCATGGGGATCCACACGGGACCTCGACACAAACATAGTAAGCTACAACAAAACAGTCACAGGCTAAAAAGATTAAAAAGCTAAAACAAGCAAATGATTTAAAGAGTTGCTTCATGAAGCTTTTGGTTCCGGATTACTCGAGTTCAATTTTTCCTTGCTCGTATGGGCAATTTTTGAGCATTGATTTTGAACATTTATTCAGGGATGACCAAAGCATGCCCAATGCATGATCTGGGGCTATATGCCGAGGTGCACTTTTCAGTAATAAGCAAACTGAATAAAAGTAATCTCTCGTCCTGCTGTTGCTAGAGCCCATAACCACTGGATGAAATGTATTTTATGTTAGTTACAAGTGAGCAAATTGTCGGTTGTGATAAAATAACAGCTTGTATCAGTCGAAGGTAGGAACTTCGGTGTGGTTTGCATTACTGTGCTTTAACCCGAATAGTGCCAATTTACAAGTGGGGTACTTGCACCGAAGACCGCTGGATGGCTCTATGGGATGGTTCCCCATTGGTCTAGATACATGTAGGTGTTAGATACAGAAGTTGGAAATTGCTCCCAGAATTGTGACCTGAAATCTCTGTCGTCCATTGTCAACCGTATAGTGTCACTGAAGTCGTTTCGTAAGAAACATGCTTGACCGAGCTATTTTCAGTGACATGGACAGGAATCTCTGACAGAATTACCACTAGTTGATCTGCCACACCCATGATATTTTTTACGTTCTTGCGCCTTTCAGAACTGCCCATAGACGCCGCCATATTGCTTTGGCCATTTGAGTACTGTCAAGCAGTGCTTGGCCAACTCCTTCGCATTGAAAACTTTTGCTTAAAATTGCTGAGCTTTACGTCATCAACGCTAACATCCTACAAGCTAGCTATGCGCCTGTTGTGTTTTTTCTGCTACATTGTCCAGATAAATCTCGGTGTACGTCATCCTTGTGCAATGAATGTCTGCTATGGAACTTCCATCCACCGTTTCAAAGAGCAAACTTTAAAAAATGCATGTATTTGCCAAAAAAAAACAAGCTTCGCCATACATGATCGATGTACATTATACAAATTTCTATTAGAGTTATAAATACTATCTACGGCGATTTTTTTATCCGATATGTATACTTACGATGTGTATTGTAGATTTTTTATGTTTCTTGTATTCGGATCCTTTTTATATGCTGGGGGTATGTGCGTTTTTTTGTTTGTTTTTTGATGAATTGTACATTATCGCAGTTTTGAAAATGTCATAAAATCGGGACAACGCTTGCCTTTTTTTCTGCTGGGGCTTTTGTTGTGATCTATCATTTGCGAGGATATAAAAGTCACTTTGTTCAGCTTACCTTTTCCTTTATGAGCTCGCTTAAGTCCATTCTTATCGACATGTAGAAAGACTTTTACAGTAACTTTGTGCAATTTCCCCTTGGTTTTCAAACATGGCTGAAGTCTTCGAACTCCGAAAATACGCGTGACACTAAACAGAAAGGGTAGAAAGTTGCTAATGTTAAAGCAATGCAAAGTTCATAAAGGCCATCAGACCATAATTAAAATGGCCCTTACATTAAGAAATTTTGTATCTTTTCTGCTTGTCATGAAACTCTCACAACTGAGATAAAGAAATTATTCTAGTCCACCTAATTATGCTCAATTCCGATCGTCTAGATCGTATAATAGTGAGTACATTTATATCAATTGTCTTCTGTAGATCGATTTATATAAATATTGAGAATGGATATAGATTAGCTTTTAACTTTTGAAACATAACAGCTTACGACTGCAGATTTGACGTTTTAAATGGAGGGCCTACATGCATTTACTCCCCGAATTTTGATAGTTAACTTATAACATCGAAATTTGCAATGTTTTCTGGCCACACAGGACCCGCATTGCTAAACATTTTAGATTTAGTTTTTGGCTAGGTTTGATATCAAGCGATTTTTAATTACAGACTGTATCAAAAGTACCATCAATATTTCGATTTAGATGTCAAAACAGATTGGACTTTTTGGTACTATATGTAAAAGTTTATGAGTATATTCCGACAAATTTTTTAACTTAAAACTGCATATGTAACGTAGGACAAAATGTGATAAATTTTCGTTTCAACATGACAAATCCTGCTCACAGACATACAAATTGTGAATCACTTGTACAAAATACACTGCTTTTCGAAAATAGGTATGTGAAAAGCTAAGCCAATGAATGGTTGAGGTTTGTTAAGTATTACTTAGTGAATTGCTTCGCTCATAAATTAATAATTGCCAGTTGAGGGTTTAAACAATCTTATAAATGGGTTTTATACACGCATTGACATCTCTCAAAGTTTTCATGTTTCCCAAATATCGTATTTATCTCCGATATAATTACAAACAATCATAATAAGGTATGCCTTCGTTCACAAATACGACGGCCTATTTTCAAGGGTTATTTTCAAGACAAGATAAAGTGTTATTGAAATCATCGATTTATTCAATTAAAGTCCTCGTGATTTTTTCATGAAAACTTCAAATCTTCGTATTTTCCAGTTTGCATAAACATCGATCACATGTTAACGATTGACTGTGGCCATTTTTGTTAGCAGTGAACTTATCCCTGTAGTATTATCCTAGAATTTAATACTCTTCCAATTGACCGGTTACCAAACTTGCTTCGATTAGCATTATTAACGACATTGCAGGTAATTAATTTAGCAGTTATTGCGCTTTAGCCAAATTTTATGCCGGTGAATCGTGACTTTTACGAATATTGAATCAAGTAATGATCGTTTTTAAACGAAATGGGATTTTAGTAGAAATGGCCACCGTAGAATCCCAGCTTTTTCCATTGCTGCTATGACATTTTCTACAAGCTTACTCATGTTTTGTATTATTATTTTTTTTTAAATCTCTGGTTCGTTTTTTATCTGTAAATGTATTTTGACATTTTGACCGATCTCTTTTATTCAGCAGGGATCCTTGCAATTGTGATGATTTCTCATTTGGCCTTAAGATAGATATGTTCACGTAGAAACAATGTAAATGCATAAATCAAGATGTAGCTCGAGCATATACGTATTAGACCAGGCCTATGGGATCAATTCAATAAAATTTTTATATACAATGTATCAGCGTGAAATTGCAACTTATTTATCCTCGCTTCGAATCCCCAACGCCATTTTTCTCATGAACACTATTCAAAAAATTGGATCAGGGTTACCTAACATGGCTGTGGAATTATATAAACGTCGCTGGTGGATGCAAATCATAATCACCTCCTCGATAATCACCGAGTGCTAAAGAAACTTTTTGATCATTTATCCGAGGGCCATACACAATTGAAATAATCGCCATGAATTACATTTTAATTGTTAAAGCTATCTCAATGACGAGCGCATAACATCTCTGCTTCAAACGAATCTCTCAGAGTCATTAAAAATAAATTACGTGGACACATGGGCAGACCTTCGAGTTAACAACTGGGCCGTTAAGTGTTTTAATTGCTATTTGTTCAAAACAATATAAATATTCTTCAACTTGAAGATAACTTTAACGTCACGCAAATTTCATCTTGGCTAAAACACGCAACTTTTCCCTTCGGTTTTGACGAGCATCAGTTAATGCAGAAATTAAAACAAAAGAAACATAAACGCCTGATTAAAGGGAGCAGGGGGCGTCCATGAAAGAAGACCTTAATGGCTGCCATTGAAGTTGCATTTATTAACGATGCTCAAATATGTAGTTTTCATGAAAAGGTTTTCTGAGATGTTAAAGGATTTAGTCACTAGTTCAGTGATGTTAATATATTTTCCAATGTAAATACCTAAACATTACAAAATTGCTGAAATGTGACGACTTATTTAAAATTTTATCATTGGATACAACTTTACCTCTACTATATATATGATGTGGTAATTAAGGAGCAAATATACTCTACGTGCATATGAAATTTACAAGTATAGATCTGTAAGTTTACCCGTGTTTGCACCTGTTGAAAGTTACCTATGCATTCAATCAACTTGCTCTTTTATATTCTCATTCATTAGAGATCCAATGTCATCATGCTGTTTAAAAATTTAATTTATTTTAATTACAACTGCATATATTGGAGTGAAAAGTTGAAAATACGTCAAAATTATACCCAAATTACCGTATTCAGAGATTGAAAAATATTGACATTTTTTACCCATCGCTGTTATGTTTATTGCAATTTCTTATTTGCGCCAAAGGCATGCAGTAACCACCAATTCGAAAGTCAATGAGCCATCAAGTTAATTTCCCGTATATAAAACAATAACGTCCATTATCTCTAGTCGGCAAGTTTACTAATCAGTGAATGATGGAGGAATATTAGGATCTTGACCCATTTCTTACTTTCAAATCCTGGCTTTAGCAAATTGAAACGCACAACGAGGACGTTTATTTCATTTATAAAACGGATTGGCTTAATTGAATTAATAATTAAAAGCGCCAGTATCTGTTGTGTGAATAAACGCGCATTAGCACTTTTGCTCTCCATTAAGGATTAGCCCGCCCATTGTTTTAAGCTTAGCATTGACCAGGTTAATTCGCAATCAGAGCATTCATTTTTTTAATTGAAAAAATAACTGGATCACCACTTCCGTCCCCAAATGCGATTCAAAATTTCACTCAGGGCGAAAACAATAAAATAATAATAATAATATGCGTTAAATGGCATGAAGTGACAGTGAAGACCTTGCCTTTCAACAATTACTGCGTTCCGGTTAACCGATTTTGGTGAATTTAACACTAGAGTGAAAACAAAAGGTGCGGTCTGATCAGAGAGTACGGCACTGGTCAGTCAAAAAAAAATGAAAATAAAAAAAAATTAGGCAGTCGGTCACTGGGAACAACAAACGCCTGGTAAAAGTCACAAAAAAAAGAAGGGCGAATATATAATAACATAACACAGGAAGAAATGAATTATCAAACTAGAATGGGATTGAAAAAACGTAGCCCAATTTCAAGCACCCACAAGTTAGCCTATTTTTTGGACATTAAGGTCAAAAATATGGAGTGATATTCACGGTACAACCCTGCCCGCAGTTATGGTGATATACCTCGATTCATGGCGTCCCAAATGATGACCAGTGGACCAAATCGGAGGAATCACTCATTTAACAACAATAATAAAATTTATCGTATTAAAGCAAGGATTTTTTAAATTTATATTTTGGAAGAAATGATCGCTCGTATATTTGAATGGACAGCATGCCAAATAATTTTTATTGAAAAAAAGCGATTTAACAACTGATTGGTATACTGTCTATTCAATGAGGATTCAATATTTTATTAGAATAATTAAAAAAAGTTTTGGTTCGCCTTTTAAAGTTATTAGGACATTTCTTACGGAAAAAGGTCCACTTGCTACAAGTACTTTCAAGAAGAATTCAACTCTGGCATAACTTGGAGGAATCGTATGCAAATCTACAAGCCCCAATAGCAGGTGAGTGCAACTAAAACTTGCAATTATCAGGAAAACAGGAGGAAGGTAACGAACCAAATTTCATAATCAAAGATGGCGTCAAAATGGAAAACATCTTGACGCCTGCAAACGTCAGAGAAAAGCGATTTATATAGGAAAAGTCAGGGAAATTCAACAAATCAATAATACTCGGTTGACCCAAAAATCAAGAGATGACAACCAATCGGTGGTCAGGGAAATTTGCTTTGAAACCTGGAAAAGTCAGGGAAGTTGAAAATTTCATCTCAGGGGGAACCATGTAAACATTGTAAAGCCTTGTCCACACGTAGGAAGTTACCGTTTCCTAGAAACATGTTTCCGGAAACAGATTTCCTCAAAACGTTTCCACATTTGTAGCATGGGAACATTTAAGAAATATTTCAGGTCTTTTCCCCTAATGTGTTTCCAAAAACATGTTTCCATGCTAGAAATGTGGAAACATTTTGAGGAAATCGTGCAGAAACCATGTTTCAAGGAAGCGTTTCCTAGGTGTGCCTGCATGCAGGCTTAAGACGTTACCCATTTGGAGACATGCCCCTTCAACATTAACAAACTAATAAATGTATTAAGGATTACAAAATGGGGGTAAATCATTTCTGAAAACCTGCTTAATAACAGCATACATTAAAGTGCCTTGTGCAGATACACAGGTGAGGCCTGACTTGCGTTGATCTGCATGTGAGGTCATAAAACATTCTCTGCAGGCGCCATTTTGTTGCTCTGTTGAGCATAGAGCTTCACAATAGGTACATGCATTTTGAAATGAGTTTCGAAATGACCTCAGTTATGACAAAAGTTATATAGCCTGATGACGTGTGAGTAGCAGCAGGCGTGCTGATGCATAAATGCTTCTATGACATTCGCTGTTTAGGCAAAAAAAAAGTCTAAATTTATCATTTCTGAACAAATGTGCTGGCAACCCAGCAGATGTTTCGAGTTTCAGCTTTTATCGAAAGAAAGCCAGCTATAGCCTTTACATAATGACGCTTGACGTACATTTGTTTGGCCTGATCTTGAGTCCTGCAAACATTGACTAGTCATAGGTCATAGGAATCGTCATTAGGCGACAAACACAACACTCCAAATACATAACGCTGACGTTAATTTTAGCTGCACTGGAAATGCCATCAACCAGGTTTGGTAAATTTTAGTACATTTGGCAAAACAAATTTACCAGCAATTCTAAGTAATCATCGGGTGTCAGTGCACGTTTATGACAAATAACGAGTGTCGCAACTTCAAAGATCCAACCTACATGTATTTGTCGCAATGAAATTCACAGAAACCTTTACAGGAACGCATCTGTTCTAGAAGTACAAGACACGTCATGCGGGTGACCTTTCCCTGGGCTATCGATAAATTACATAATCCCTTTGTAATTCCTGTATTTCTCCCGCACCTTACTGAGGCCCTCTTACGAAGCAAGGACATTTTGGCCATTTGCAGCAACGAATTACAACAGAGATAGAGACACCAATTAATTTTCCTGTCTCGATCTCAATCGGAGCTAGCTGACCATTGTCCATGCGTCGGACAGGGCGTGATCGAAATAGCGAACAGCTTCACTACTTCTATTTCTCGTTTGACAAAAAAGTCGTTTTTATGAAATCAGATAAGTCATGCAACCTCGACGTGCATTCAACATCAGACACCGATCGGAAAAAAAATAAACACTATCATTGTGCATAAAAAGATGGCGTTCGCTAAACAAACGATCTATTGACAGGTTAGTTTTTCGCATTAAAAAAAAAAGCAACAGGTTGGAAAACCACGATTTTCGCTCACTGACCTTGTTCTACAAACCTAAAAAGCAGCACAATCATTTTTACAACCGTTATCCTTGTGGTAACAAAAGCCGAATCAAGAGGCTGCCCCCCTCCTCCCCATGCGAGGGAGAAAGTTGAGTTGACGGGGTACCCCCAGACAGGAAAAAAATTGACTAAGGGGAAGGACGACGACCTGCATGGGCTCGAGCACTACGAGCATACATAAGAAATCAAATTAAAAAATAGGCGCACCTAACTGGCCTTTCCATCCGTGAAATGCAATTCCATAAACAACGAGTCATGAAAATATCTTGCGTCACAAGAACGCCGAGTTTGAGTGGGAAAATAGTCCACATCCGGATTTTACCATTTTGCTGACAATGTGAAAGTGCAGCAAAATGGCGACCTAAAGTTTCTCGGAATGAGATACAGATGGCGCTAGCAGTTTGTACACAAACTCGTGTATCTGCATGCCCGTTTACATGTATAAACGCATTTACGAGCAGCAACTATTCGTGAATCAGCCACTCATAAAAATATCATTAGAATAAAATTTCCTTTTTGACCCCATCTAACAATTGTATCAAGGCGACTACTAATCTGGAAAACATGGAAACTTCAGGGAATTTTGAATTGAAACTTGGATTATTTCAGTATCAAAACTGGATTTTGTGTTTGTCCGTTATAATTCTGAGAAGACAGCATAAAAATGATTGGCCTGATAATCAATTCTACCATTCCCCTAAAATTCGGGAATATGGTTATCAGAAATAAAATTTAAACTCCTCGTTTTTTGAACTACTAACATATTAATTACCTGCTAATGGTCGTTCTACTTGAGATGCATTGAGACAAGTGTAAAATTGACGAGTTTACATTTTACGCCATCTTGAAAAGAACATAATTGAGTTTTTCTGCAATATGTTTGGAAAGTCATCCCAAATGGAAACTCAAGTGACACGGTTGCCATGGTTGCCACGAGCGCCGCCACCTTGCGCATTGACACGTGACAATGTTCAGCGAATCAGCACTAGAGTATTTTCGAGCGGCAAATTCAAACTCAGGAAAATCATTATAGGTGCAATAATTTGTGTTGTAGTGATAATATTTCAACCGTTAGCTTCCTAACAATGCGGTTTAGGCTGACATCAATGTCCACAAAATTCATTGGCATTCTTAACAATTGCAAATGCTATACCAACGGACTCAATTTAAGATTAAACAATCCTGTTTAATCATTAATGACCCTGTAATGAGACATCACGTGATCTTTGTTTCGCCAAGAGAGCATCAACAAACAGAACGATTTAAAACGACAATTAACAAACGATTGTGTCGTACTTGCATTTGCAAATTGCGAGACAATGCGACAACAAACGTGATTTACAAGCGCTTAATTGGCTTTCAGCTGAAATCTAATTCAGCTACTGTTTCGAAATGCAGGATCTAAAATTAATCTTGTTGTCTCGAATCGAAACGGCCAGGGGAGGGGGTGGTTGGTTAGTGTGAACGACAATAAGAAATTGTTAAAAAATCTCACTACACGTTCTGTAAATTGACTTTTCGGTTCCAATGACGTTTCAATGACGACCCTTATACACATTGCATGCGAATTGCGAAAAAGAAGCAGAAGAGGTAAAGAGGGCCATGAGCCCCATGTATTCAAAATAAAACGATAAGTTATGTGTCTAGCGTGAGACAGGTGGATAAGGAAAATAACGCGTCTGTGACGTCAGAATATCGTGGACTAAAACTGCCCCCCATCCCCCCCCGGCTTACCTTTCCATAAACATGTTTTTGTCAAACATGGGAGTTTCGCAAGTCAAGATGGGCTGATGGGGTTATCATAAATTTCTGCGGTCATCATAGGGTCGTTTGAAACTACGCAAATATAAAACGGTAGAATGACGTCAAAGATAGATTTTAGGAAAAAGTTAAGCTCACCACATTTATTACTAAAAGATAAATAAAAAATGAAGAACCCTCATGTGAACCCTACAGTACTTGTCAGGTTAAAAGTGGGCTTTTCACTCTGCCCTCTGGTGGACGGTTTGAGCCTCATCACCAGTTTGATATGGGAATGTATTAATAAACCACGTTAGCACGTGCCCGAATTTGCACGCGCCAGAATCCGAATACACCAGCACGTGCCATGATCAGAATTCAAGCACGTGAACTTTGAATTGGGTGCCTTACCCTGGTGGAAAGATTAGTAAAATCAGTAGAAATTTCGTAGTGATATCAGTATAGGTTTACTTATATTTGATGATATTCGTATAAACTTCACTTATATCAGTAGTATTACCAGTACATTTTTTTACAAATTTTGTGTTAAATTGCACGTGTTTACATATAAAAAACAATTAAATTTGAGTTTTAACATCCAAAATCACTACTGAACTTTATAGATGCCACAGCTGAGATCGATGGCTATACAGTATCATTATTGACACTACTTAATTGTTGCTACTGCTACTTTAGTGACACCTACATGTACATCACTACAATATCTCTATGGATAATAGAATCACTACTAGTAGTCTTGTGCTGTACTGATACCACTACATATCAGTACAGGAACTGTGATGTTAGTGCAACTGCCGCCACTGAGTCACAAATATGATGATCATAGGATCACAAGGTGTCCCACGTGACGTTAGGACCACCAGTGTGTGTATTTTGCCACGACTAATATATAATACACATCACAGGGGAACTACATGTATATTCTCATGCAGTAGCAAGCAAGCAGCAAATAGGCGCTAAAATGCCGATAAAGGGCAGAGTGAAAAGCCCACTCATAACCAGACACATACTACACATTATACAGTTATCATTTGCTCGTATATGTATTAAAGCATTGGTTTTCGACTACTTTTAATTTCTATCCAGTTTTTCCTCTTATTCTCGCATATAAATGTAAATTATTCGCAATTTTCAGTGGACTGAATACGACTGATTCTGGTCGTTTGTATTTGATCGCGTTTTAGAATTATAATAATCCAAGCGGAAGTGCTCTGCATTTTCCAGCGCAATTTTGGGCCAAGGTTAAACAACAAATCTACATAACGCGAATCTCGGATATGGCGAACATACTGCTGTTTAAACGAGTTTCACGTTTTATTGGTCTATTTAATCGTATGGGGGTCTATGTCGAACAGTTTCTAGCCTATTTTCATTTTTTATACATTTTAATAAGTACACACAGGTGGCCATTTGCTAATTAAAATCGCAATTTAAATCGAGAAATACACGTACTGTATAGTTGATCAGGCCAGAACGATTTAGCGCCACCTATTGGCCAAATTAATGAGTGAAGGAAAAGTCCGATTGCTGTGGAGTAATCAAATCCGATACGCTCTGAACAGTACATGTAAATGCCTGGGTTCCCCCCAAAAATGACATTTTCAATTTACCTGCCTTTCCCAGATTTTGAAATAAATTTCCATGACCACAATGTCCATTGAAAAATTCAAAAATTTGACGTGCCAATGTAAGGACTGCTATATTTAATGCTTATTATATACTGTATAAGCAGGCGATGGAATTAGTTTTCTTAATTTCTTTTACATAATTTCTCGTCATCTCTTGATTTTTGTGCTAACCAATAACTAGCTACCTGTATACGAAACATGTTGTTGAATTTCCCTGACTTTCCCAGGTTTTCCATGTTTGGGGGAACCCTGAATAATGTCAAGTACAACAACTAAATCTACGCAAAATATTGTTCAGTATAACTGACAGCCTGGAATGATTTCCACCAATCCAGATTTACACGTTTATTCCCATTTGTTCTTAAATTGACATGGTTTTCACACCATGATTGTGTCTACCTTAAGCATATATTCATCAATATGCCAAGATGCCAGACATAATAATAAGGGACCAGAGTTCACGGAAATTCTGGAAAAACGTCACTCCCTTTGATGAAGTGACGTCATATCTTAGCTGGAGGCAACGATGCTCCTGCTGACCCCGATGCTAAAATTGGTCACCCAACCGCCCACAATAAGCTTAGCTTCGTATGCTAATTTTGTGCGAAAATGGCCGGAATATAATATTGAGTGAACACGAACTGCTCAACAACATCACTATGATTAGCATAATGAAAATAAGCAAATAAGCGTGTAGTTGTTGAACGTTTCCTGTTAAAACCTTGTTGTTATGATGCCTTAACTAGTTTACCTTAACACGATAATTTTTCCCCCACATGGCTTTTTTTTGGTACCACTGAGGATAATAATTTCTCGAGTGCGACCTCGACTGTCTGCTAAACATTTCCTAAATACCCCTTTCTTTAGCATACGAAACATTCATCAGTTGGAAAAGGTCGAACCTCCACAGTCCATACCAAATCATTTGCCAACGTTCCATCATGTAATTCACACGAAACTTCACCGATGTCTAATAAATTCATTTATGTATTCATTTTCAAAATTAAATGGTTTAAGCTGTTAATCCTTCAATAGCAGTCTGTGCTTAATATTAAAAATATCAAATATGAAGTGTCAATTACTATAGGTCACTGCTAATGAATGAAAACGAAATTCCCTGAGTTTTCCAGTGTCATATTTAAAATATTCCAGGCTAAAACATTCAATGATTAAATGAGTGCCACAATTCTATCGAAAACCATATTTTTTTGAAAAACGATCTCAAATGGTAGGTTTTAATTTAGTCATCATTACCAAACAAATATCCCAAAGGTGGATGTTACGATCACTTCTTTCAAAAACTGCCAAAATTAATTGATTTTAGGAATATTTCCCTTTAAAAACTAGATCACCAATAATGCAGTTCTTGACCATTTTAAATATTTCAGAAATATTACGATTGCCAGAAATTAATTCCAAAGGCGAAAATTGAATAAAAAATTACGAGACACAGCGGATTTTACTCGTAGGAAAATCTCCAAAAAAGCGTTTTCAGAAATGTTAATAACAAAGGCAAAACAGACGACAATTTTAATTTTTCAAAACTGAATCACCAATAATTCATAAAGTCAGAGTAATTTAGGAGAACGTTTAAGAAAAACGTAATCACAAATGCTGAATTTTAGGGGAATGGTAAAACTGGTTATCAGGTCCAACCATTTATGGGTTGATTTACCTGAATCATAACGAACAAACATAATACAATTTTGATGGCAAAAAATGTAGGTTTCAACTTAAAATTTGCTATCATCGAGTATTTAAATAGCTACACGCTCTAGGCCTGTTCAGTCTAAAAATACTTGTAGAAGATCAGAATAAGACAAGTGTTTCCATAGCATTAAACTCTTGAAAATCTGGTCATTTCAATGAAAATTTGCGAGGGATTTCCTAAGGAACAACACATTACATTTCCACTGTATTATGAGCGAGCTAAAAAAACTAGCCCCTTTATTACAATACCTCGACACACATATTATAATATGGTTTTGTCTCCAGTCAATATCAGAGCCAGCATAAGGCCATCGAGGCAAACAAACTAGTAAAAACAATTGATTTTTCACACGCGAATAAAAATTCCCCACATCGATTATCAGGACTGGCCATTATCAGGTACATATCGCATTAACGATATCCCCAAAACAAGCCTTCTTAATTATTAATTCGATCAATTGTTAATTTCCTCAGGAAACACCTTCTGCTAATGATTTCGGGTACATGTAACATCATATTTAAGTATGCGAATTTCATGAATAATTGAATTCATGGAAGTTCAAAGATTTTTTAATCCTGGGCATATAACTTTCTTCGAAGAACTGATAAACACGGTCACGTAAGATACGCTGAGAAATAGAGAAATAAAGCTGGGATTAACCGCGGCATTACCAAATCAACAATAGAGTATAATAGATAGAAAAGGGGGGTCGGATAAATTATTTTAATGCGTCAGGCGCCTGTCCTTCGATCTCTAGTTATAACAATCGCCTTGGCTATTGTAGCGTAAGACGTCGTGCGAGAAAAAGGCAAATTAGATACGATAAAAACAGCAACCTCGTCACAATTTCCCATTTCAGCCAATGACTTTCTCATGTGCTTTTTTTAAGATTCAGAGCCAGTAACAACACCGTCGTTCGATTACCGTTAAAGGTTAAGAAAATCTACGGAGGAGGAAGGTCTGTCTGTTGGCAGGCAAAAAAAGATACGACGTGATTATATATGCAACGGCATAATCATAATTAAAAACAGCGAACAAGAAAACAACAACCCTGTATCCTTTTATGGCGAGTCATCAACTGTGCTCAAATACAGCGGAAATGCAGAAGAGGTTGAATTCAGTGCATAAGAAATACTGTAGTGACAATTCCTTTCGTTAACATATGTGCTCTACATTTGACGAAATATTGACGTTAAAGCCTAATTTGAGCGTAGTTTTTAAACTTCCAATTTAAGAACAGGCGCCTTGCACAATAACTCACTGCTCGGTTTCTGTCAAAGTTTTAACGTAAAATGGAGTTATTTTACGCTGACACTGACTTTCAAGTTTTAGAAGAATTTGAAGGTATTTGAAGAATTACTAATAATTACAAGTTTTTCGATATTATTGGTGGAACACAATACTACAAGCCCATATTTGTCCAGTCCATACATTTGTAACTTCATTAACTTGACGTGTACACTTGTACTTGTAGGGTTGTGTGGAATATGACCAAGGTTGCATCAATAGGGCACCAAATCGCAACTTTTTTCCAAAAGAATTTCACTAAGGATTTTCCCTCCATTATTGGTGAACAATTTTGAAGATGGGCCAGTTGCAGTCAGTGTCAGGAGTAACGTCTTTGGCAATTTGACTGTCGGACAGTAAGCAGGTCCGAGCCAAAGATCAAACTGAGCTTTTAGGGATAGTGGAGACCTTGGGATGTCCCATAAAATTTCCTCACTATATCAGCTGTCTTCCTAGGTGTCTTGGACATCAAATTTCGGCTTCACTTCCGCACCTGGCGCCAGGTGGCGAAGCTGTTGCTGGCGGGGAGTTTATCTGGCAATAAGCATCGTTGTCGTCCTTCGCCATATTTTCAATCCCACATTTTAAGTCCCTCTTTGACCTGATTACGAAGAAAAGCGAGGCTCCCATTTGCAAACTCATAGACGCTAGGTGAGCTGTTGGCATTGCGGTCTGCATAGTTAATCAGGTCTGGCATTTCTGAGCAAATACGAACCGAGTGGACAAATTAAGCAATAGGCCAATTAAAATCCAGGGCCCGCGTGTTCGTGGGAAAGGGGTGGCCAAAGGCAGACCCCCACCCCCTGCCCACTCAACAAATGCTCGCATCATTTAGCCATGAGAAATGTACCAATACCAACCGCTAGCGTTACGTCCTTCCCCAGGAATGTTATTTCTTCCTGTTCGCGTTCGCCGTGTGATCCACGGAATTATGAAATCACTCAAGTCGCCTTGGCGGACGGCAATGCGAGAAAAAAAAACTCATAACATACACATCGTGATAATGGTATGGCGTTAATACGTTATACTGTACTTTCAAATGCTCTTATACGGTCACGACTGCGAATTCACGTCTAGTTATCATGATATATGGACGCCACGTCGATACCACCATGACTAAGTCGCACTTTGAATTCCAATCATTTATGTTCGAGCTCTACCAATAAAAGCCCAATTCATAAATGCAGGAAATTTGGCCACTCATACGGGAGGACCCTATACAGTCATTAATACTGAATTGTGCAGTACAGAAGCATTGATGTCCCATTCTCATTACTGACGATTATACGAATCTTCGGATAACTTACAGTCAGTATCGGAATAATGACAGTAGCACTGATCGTGTAGGGTCGGCAATAGAAAGGACATCTACTTTCAAAACGTAAAGCCCTACAGTGATCTACAGTAAAACATTTTAAATTTCATTCCAGTCTCATTTGCTTACGATGTCTGACAAAACTTGCCTAACTGAAAAGTGTCACAAATGATTAGTTGATTTATTAATCGTGTATTTACGCAATTAAAATCCAATTACCAATTCTAGGAGAAGGTGTTTTGGTTTCTAGTAAATTTGATAAAGACGCCATTACAAGATGATCCATGATTCGAAATAGAGCTATGTGAATTTGCTGTGTTACAACTTAAATAATGTACAACATGGGTGCACCAATCGTTACTCACCATCGCAAGATTGATCCTAAGTATTGGCTGATATTGACACGAATTGAAACGCAAAAATATAACAATAAACGCGACGATAAATCGCATTCGAATCAATTCGAATGCAGCGCTGAATCGAATGCGTCACCAGAGGGCAGGCAAGGACGCCGTTCCATTTCGAACGAAAGCGCTTCAGCTTAGGGAGCGCTCTACTCCATACGAGGACTTGCAGCATCAGCAGCCAGTTGCCTAGCAACGATTTAAGGAAATTGTTCATCTTCATTGAAAACTCATTCCTGGGTATTCAGAGTGATTTTAAACCAATTTTTGAATGGCTATGTCACGTCATTATCAATCATTATCTTCTAACCCTCTGGCATGATGGAGAATAGTATCTAAGATCCTTTTTAATTTGCAAACGGTAATTGAAATTCGCAAAAATTGTAGAGCTAAAAAGGGATTTGGAGAATTACAAAAAGTTTCAGCATCGGGTTTAAGCTCATGTCGCGCAATTTTATGAGGTTAGTAATCTATATTTTTCTCTTTTTTAAGTGATTCGGAGAAATTGCTGTTTTGGTTTAGGAAAGCGAAACAGGATAAGTTTGCTCCATCAAGTCTGAGCTATGACTAACTCTATTCACACAATGATTGAAGGGCAACATGGTGCTGGTCAGTCTGGTCAAATTTGGGGTGTCACACCAATTTGGGGATGTAGGATGGTCACAGCCTCAAAGGATAACATTGTCTTACTAATTGATAAAGAATACAGAATAAAGAGAGCTCCACCGGACATGGAAACTCAACAAATGTAACGAATCAAGGAAAAGTCAGCGAAATTGAAAAGGCATGAAAAGTCAGCGAACTTCTATATTTCGTCTCAAAAATTCAGGGAATTTCAACTAATCAAAAACAGATTTCGCATAGCTAGTTAATGGTTAGCACAAAAATAAAATCAAGAGATGACAATTTTGTGAAAGAAATTATTGAAATAGCCCATCTACATGTACATGCATACAATAAGCAGCAAAGACAGCATTCCTGGCATTGGCGTGTCTTATTTTGCATTTTCAGTGGTCAGGGTGGTTAGGAAAATTTTCCAAATGATGAGGTCATCATTACTGTTTCATAAATGTTGGGTTAAAATCCATCATTCGTGATCCTTATTTGCACAACAACAACAGCAACAACAACAAAATGCCTATAGCGTTTCGTTTTCCTTTTTCATATCATTTTCAACTAAAATTCATCTCTCCCCATCAGTGCTCAATTAAACGCTTAATTAAAATGTTGATCGACCCTACGCCTCAGTATCTTAATGTAAGCACCATGCATTTTGCAGTAAGTTTCTTGATGCACAAAATAAAGCCCCAGCTGCTTAAAGAGAACTAACGAGCGTTAAACAGATAAGCAAAAATGGGAAAATCCTGGCAAAATCGCCAAAATGCGATTTTTTATAATCAACGCTGAAAACAATTCTTCATTTGGAACAACCCTCCATTGTGGGATTCAGCATCCCTATCGTCTTTCATTACGCGTATCTCTTTATGAAAACGTAACGCGTGTGTTAAGTTAATTACGTCACTTTCGTTTTGACCTTTCAGTGTCATCAGTCGACTTAGGGAGCCTGCTGTTTATTAATTTCGGCTAATGCGACTGTCTTGGCGTGACCATGATTAATAGTTGCATTTTCGTCGATGGCAACCATGGTATCGATGCGGGAGGCGAAAATTAAATTTGTAATGATAATAGATGTTATGGTTGACAGCGTTCTTACATATTTTGGCAAATGAACATCGACGAGTAATTAATAGGACCATGTGGGATTATTAAAGGGGATGCACATGGAGGTGATATTATCATCGAAAACGAGCATATGCACGGGGACTACCAACTTGGAAAACCTGGAAACCTTAGGGATTTGATATTCAACCTGGAAAACTAAGGGATTTTCCAAAATAAAAATTGTATTTTGTGTTTCTGAGAAATCAGCGCTGATAATCAATTCTACCATTCCAAAATTAACCCTACTCTATGCATTCTTGGTAAATAATATTGGAGAAAAAATTAATATTGCTGTCAGTGTTGCCTTTGCTGTTAATATTTCTGGAAAACGTTTCACTGAGATTACAAAAAAATCCGTTAATTCTGATGGCTGTTTATTCAATGTTTGTTTATGTAGATCATTTCTGTCCATATTACAGTAATAGTTCTCGAATTTTCTAAATGGTCTGTATCTAGTTAAAAAATCCCTCAAACATATCTTTCATTATTATTATTTTAAGGAAAATATACTTTAATTCAGTATTTCTGGGGTAGTTTTTTGCAAAAAAATATTCGTAAAATCCTTTATCGTGATATGTTTGTTTGATAATCTTGACTAAAAGCTACCATTGGAGATTTTAGTATTTCAAAAAATTTCGCCTACAAACATTCCTTAATATTATCACCAAATATTGTTTTAATTGACTTGTGGCACACAAACGCATTTTGAACCTGGAAAAGTTAGAATTTGTACCTGAAAAACCTGAAAAACTCAGGGAATTTCATGTTCAGAAAGTAGTAGTCATCATAACATGTTATGGCGAGGTCAAATCAATTTTGAGCAAGAATTTAGAGAACCTATGACTCGTTATTTTGTTGTTGAGAGAGGCTCATAGAATGTTAATTTGCCCCGTTTTCCATAGCATTGTAATGACAGTCTCAGTAGTTACCCAATTGTTCCAAGATGGCATTGGCAGGGTTTAAAAAAGCCTCTGGCAAAAGTTTTTTGCATGAATTTCAGCGCTGTCAGCGAACATTCAGTTCTCCTCCTTTGGCGACATCCTGGTCTGTTAGGGATACAATTACCGCTAATTAAAACTGAACGCTTTGTTTGGTTGCCCCATAGAGGAGCGATTGGTGGCGACGATTGACGAGTGTCACTCCAGGCTCTGGACGAGGATGGATCACTTTTTATGCTGTCTTTGTTAGACAAATGCAGCAATGTTTGAAAATCGCCCGGGATGATAGGGAGTATTTGTCAGGAATTTTGCTCGAATTTTGACATGTTTGTGTTGGGAAAGTTCACTGGTTGTCTAATGGGGCTGGGGTGTTCACGGTGGTACCCAGAGTGACATCATAATTCGTCAGCATCAGAAATGATGAATTTTAGTCCATCGAAGTAATGATGGGGCCAATAATTTTTTTAAGTACGAACGAAGGCAGGTTTTGAAATAAATTTCCCTGACTTTTCCAAGTTGTAAAATAAATTTCCCTGACTTCCAGGTATCGAAATAGTTTTCCTTGACTTTTCCAGGTTTTGAAATACTTTTCCCTGACCACCTTGACCACTGAAAATGTGAAAATAGATGCGTGTCATCCCTTGGTTTGTGCGCTGTGTTTATCAATAACTAGCAGTGTAAAATGTATTACATGTATTAATTTGTTGAATTCCCTTGACTTTTTTAAAGTACATGTAAATCCATTTTCCCTGACGTTTTCAAGCCGTTCTATATTTCCCTGACTTTTCCAAGTTTTCCAGGACGTCCTAATGGAACAAATCGCACAGCGTGTTAAATAAATTAATTAAATCTCATCGCATTAATTTAACCATCAACCAAAAAAGAAAAAAAAATATAGTGCAATGCAAATGTCTCATTCCGCAGACCTCTCGTATCCTGTTTCTAATACATGGTAATAAATGCTACTATCATAATTTGGTTTCCAGGACACGAATGCATTAAAATGGAGAAGACAGACGGGCCTCACATATGGCGCGTATTAAGATGCCAATCGTGGTGAACGTGAGCTTAAAAAGCATTTCTGGGGCTTGAAATCCACAAAAACATTCGGGTATATTGCGTGGCGTTTTTCCCAGAAATCGATATTGTGCAACATGATTGAAAACTAAAAGTAATATTTTATACGTGGAGGATGCTGTTTTTGGTGCCTTGGCAACTGAATGAATAACGCAGGTGATTCGCTCAAAACCTCCATTGCACACACACACAAAATATTAACAAATTGTCGTGGCAACTTATAAATATTTGCTCCTAATTGGAAACTGAAAAGAATGATGAGAAGTTTTACGTCAGCTATTACGTCCGCAAGACCACAAAATTGGACGATTAAAAGCCAACAACCCAAATTAAGTTGATGATGCAACAGGCTTGATTCCAACATCTCAATACAAGTTGATGATACAACCAACCTAATTCCAACATCTCAAACAGGGTTCCCCCAGAGATGACATGTTTAACTTCCCTGACTTTCCAGGCTTTAAAACTAATTTCCCTGACCACCCTGGCCATTGAAGATGCAAAAATATCAGTGTCTACTTTCAACGACTTTTTCTTGCCTTTCATGACACTTTTCAACGACTTTTTCATGACTTCAAAAACATTGCAATGCCTATTACAATATGGGGTCCTTCAAGTTCTATGTCATCATTAAATAGTGATTTTCAGAAACCATCTACCACAGTGATGACATGATCTTTGGCCAAAAGAAAAAATCCGTCATAGGAGAAATGGTTTGCAAAAAATTGTATAAGAAATGGTGAATTTTAACCGAAATTTTTATCTTGCGAATCAATCAAACACAAAAATTCCATGACCCTGATGTAAATTTCATGACTTTCCTAGGAATTCCATCACCGGTAGACACCCTGAATATGACGTGCCAATGAAAGGAATGCTACATTTATTGCTTATTATACATAAACAGGAGATAGAACACACATTTTCACGTGGAAACAGCAAATTTATATTAGTTTTCTTAATTTCTTTTACATAATTGCTCGTCATCGTTTGATTTTTTAGCTAACCAATAACTATAGATATACAAAATTTGTTATTGATTTGTCGAAACTCCCTGACTTTTTGAAAGTAAATCAATTTTGCCCGACTTTTCCAGGCCGTTTCGATTTCCCTGACTTTTTCAAGTTTTTCAGGTGTGGGGAAACCCTGTCAAACTAAATAGCTCATTCGAGGTCCCATAGCCGTCTCTGGGGCAGAATCACCGACATGCCCTACATAAAACGTCTCGAAAAACAGTTATTTGGTTGCAGACGTGTCCCTTGATGGATCACTTTTCACTTTCACGTAGTGGGAATACTGCCTGGTTTCAGATCAACCTTTTTCTGCCTACACATAACGAGATCTTAATTATCACTTAAAGCACAGAGAAGGCAACGCAATATCGCGAAGAGATGAAACAAGTCTAGTGCAAGCACTATAGCAGTGAGTTCAAACCATACGGATGAAAAAAGTATGGATGATCCTATAGGATCATCCATTATACTACAGTAGAAGCTATAAATAAGAGAAAACCATTGCATTTAATGGCACATGACAACGGATCAATGCAGGTGCGACCTCACTATGCAACATACTAGTAATGTATATGAAGACATGGTGACTGCTAATTTTTGAAAACAAAATTCCCTGAGTTTGCCAGTTTTTACGGGGTCATTTTCTATATTTTTCAGGTTCAAAAAATATATTTTAATGATTAAACGCGTGCCACAATTATATTGGAAATACTATTTAGTAATAACAATAAACGCTGTAGGCGAAATTATTTGAACAACGTTACTAGTGAACAACTAGTAATGAATTTCAATTAAGAACACCACATGACCTACCCAGTTATTAGAAATCGAGTAATTATGTAAAATTTGAAAAAATTCAGAAAAATGAGAAAAATTGCAAAATCCAATACATAAAATGTTCGACCTGCCTAGTTATTAAAAACCGAGTTGTTAGGGAAAATTTGAAAATTTCGGTAAAATTAGAAAATTGCAAAATCCAATACATAAAATGTTCATTTTTCCTGGCGAAGTTTTCTCTTAGCAAATAACAGTAATACTGAAAGAATTTTTTGAGAAATTTGCTTGTATAAGAACACCAATAATGCAGTTCAAGACCGTTTCGAAAATTTCAGAAATATTAATATTGACAGAAATTAACTCCAAAGACGAAATTTGCATCAAAGATGACCAGAAATAACTGATTACAGGTGTAATCTCTCGAAAGCGTTTTCCAGAAATATTAATAACAAATGCAGCACTGCGCAATTTTAATTATTTTAACCTAAATCACCAACTTTGCAGGCAAATGTTTTTTTAGAAAAAAACACAAATGCTGAGTTTTACAGGAATGGTAGAATTGATTATCGAACCAGTCATTTTGTGCTGACTTCTCAGAGTTATAACGAACAAACACAATATGCAATTTTTATGCTGAACAATTCCAGGACTCCATTCAAAATTCTCTGAGTTTTCGAGGTTTTCCAGATTGCTAGACACCTTGAGGTAGTGTGGTCACCATGATACTGCACACATGTACGTGTATACAGAAGTAAATTTAACAACTGTGCCCTTACATTAAAGGGCTTGTAGTTTTCGATACAATTATTTAAGCTTGACCTCGAGTATTTTAAGAGATATTGTCAGGGAGGCCACTTCGATTCAATTGTATTCAGATTGTTATAATTGTTGATTTGGTTGCATAACGATTGGTTGGAGGCTCGTTATATATTCGAAAAAAGTCTGTACAAAATGAACAGATATTTACTTAGCAATCTTGCCTTCTATTTTTAGCAGTGCTCGGTATTTTGTTAAATTTCAAATCTCAGTTTTTTCACGACGATGAATTCGTTATGCAAACAGTAATTCGTTATGCACACAGTAATATTAATTCATTTTTTTGAAGCTAAAAAATACACTGAGAGAAATGCAGTTTTGATATCGTCAACAATCCTTGTTATGCCCCAGCGTGTACGTGCGTCAGGGGCTTTGAGACTATATTAAGCACTCATTTGCATAATGAAGGCACTTTAGAAAGAAAAAATATATTATGCCAGAAAGATGTTTTTCTTTTTCTACACCACACGGAAAGAAAAACTGAAGAAAAGAAAAAACGATTTTGGGTCGTAGATCTATAGGCTTAGAATTCATTTGAAGAGGAACGACCATTTCGCATAAAAATAGCCAATTCAAGAAGGAGTGACAGGCTATTTGGGAAGTACATTGTATAAGTTAAAAAACGGTATTTGACCTGAAACCATATGAAGTCGAAAATTGTGGAAAATCTCCACTGGCAAGTGCAAACAAACAACACGAAATGTTTGAAAGGTTTGCAGTTGGCAGCAGCTGGACCTGCTCGTATCAGCCACTTGAATAGCCAGCTTTTCAAATATTTTTGGGGGTAGAGGGGCCTCTAAGACGAGGTAGGGGGTGAGAAAAAAATTGAAATGGGATCAGGAATTCTGCATTGCGCACCATACAAAAAGGAAATCGATAAATACATGCAGGAATAAGTCAAATATCGATTATGACTTCAATGAACTGCATTTATCCACGTGGTCACTCGCCCACGAAAAACTGATTTTTAAATTTGTTTACGAAACCATGTACAATCAAAGCAGCGGACTTCCCATAGCTTTCTTGTGCATCCATTCATGCAACGCCATATAGCTAAAATAAGCTTAAGTGGTGTACTTAAGCTACGTATATCCAGTACAGACTAAAAAAGCAGGCTTTTGCTAACAGCTCGTAGACTGGCAGTGATTGCCTGGCGGTGGGGGGCAGCTAAATCAGATATTACATGGTCCTACCCTGCCCCACTCTTATGTCCTTTCTTATGTTTTTTTCCTGTTTTGTGTTCACCCTAACTAACCCTAAAAACGTCATTTCTTTTATTGTGCTTGCCCTAATTGCAGGCAATCATTGCCAGCCTACGAGCCTTTAGGAGAAGCACACTTTTTAGTGCCTATTATATAGCGCGGCATAATGTAAACCATTACATTTCATCACAGTTTTGGTTAAGTTTACACCAAAAAGTTGGAAAGAAAATCCACAATAAAGGACACATCCCGATAGCCACGACAGGTGGCAGTCTTGTATATAGTGGAAAGTTATAGAAATTAAAAATGGTTATATCGTCTTGTAATTACTTTCTTAAATAGGAATTGAGTGTACTGTTCTCATGCGCAGTATTACTTTGACTTAAACCATACATGCAAGTATCACGTACACATTTGGACCAAATTATACATGGTCCAAGTTATCCAAAATAAGTTAAGGAAAAATGAAGAATGAGAATATTATCTTGTTATTTATGTTGATAAATTTAACTGAGTATATACATTACACAAAAGTTACGAAATAAATGCAGGTAAAGTGAAGAATGGGCATATCATATTGTACATGTATTTACGTTCTTAAATTAAAACTGGGAATGCTATACTCATGCGCAGTATGTACTTTGACTCGAAGCGTACATGTAAATCTTACGTACACCTTTGGACCAGGGACTGTTCCGAAGTTTATCCAAAATAAGTTGATAGACATCGTAGCGATCGGTGACTGTAGAACGTTAGGGGAAGATGGTTGGTCTTATGATTAAAATAAACAACAACGTTTCGGAAAATTAATTCCTTCATCAGGTGTATCTACATTAAGTAAAAAACAATATCAAAACCATTTTTACGATAGGGTCAACCACGCCCTATGAAATCATGCCCTATCGTAAAAATTGTTTTAATATTGTTTTTCACTTAATGTAGATATGCACCCGATGAAAGAATTAATTTTCCGAAACGTTGTGTCCTTTATTTTAATAATAAAACCAATAATTTTGATGGAGCAATCTTCACCTAACTTTTATCCAAAATAAGTTATGAAAAAGCTACTTTTCAAACATCTCGGAACATGTATCATATCACATTTGATTACGACGCTGAAATCCTTTCGTCCAAAAATCGTGATATTTTAGCCACTGGCTATTTCATCGACTATTTCATCCCATTACAGCAAGCTTTCACCTGACATGTTCACAGCGAGCCAGCTCCACGTTTTTCTTATCTATCACGAGGGCACCCATGAAAAAAACATGAACGCAACAGATGGAATGATGATTCGGAAGTAGGGGGTGGGGGGGGGGTCGTACTCCAGAACTGAAGATACCATGCAGCGAAAAGTGCATCGGATAACCTTTTTATAACGTTGTGTTGTTCACTTTACAACCTGTTTATAACAAAAACAGTCCAAAACTGGGTCCGATTATCATCTCGCATCATCTGGCTGCACACCGCAACCGTGGAGTGGGGATGATATTTCTCACTTCCTCTATGAATTGAAGCTTAAGGGGTTTGATAGTCTAAAAAAAGAAATTGAAGCTAGGGAAAAACCAGGAGACGTACACATAGCGTGTATACGGAAGGATGGCAATGCTATCAAACGGTTGGAAGATTCCATGAGAATGAGGGAAAATAGGAGCTGGGTGCATGCATGGCCAATGCCTGGATGAAGTCATCATCAGAAGCAGCGATGGCAGCGAGCGTGGCAGTGTTGGTCATCAGCGAATCCATCGATGCACTATGTGACCACTCCAGGAATTGCTCGCTTAAGCACCCATGAACAGCCGGTGAACTTTCCGAAAATTACTTCACCCCCAGTGCAAACTTGGTGTCCAATAAAGCAGAATCAGGAGTTGCCAATGCTGGCGTGGAACAGCACCTCCATCACGTTGCTCATTGGTTTATTTCGGGCCCCTGGAAGTTACCTGAAGACCCATCTACAGGACTTCTGGAGCTAGGGCACTGCGGCCGCACCACCAACAGGTAGGCGGAAATGACTTTTCGGGTGTATCCGGTTTCCACGTTGCAATTACACGCACGGGTGGTTTTGATGGTTGCAGGTTAGCAAACGAGAGGATCCAGTTGCACCACCGGTAACTGGATGCTTTCGATACTCACTAATGATAAGAATTTAATTGTAGGGTGCCCGCAAATTGCGGAGAAAAGTGAGTGATGCGATAATTATCCCTCGATCCGAACTGCATGCACTTGCAAGTTTTGTCACAACTAGGACTGGAGCATACAGTACATTTGTGCACATTTGAAGCATGCTGTAATGTGCAGTATAGCTATGTAATATCTGCAAACGTGTACAGCCCATTACATTTTCAGATAGTGCTGGTTGGGTATACAAAAAACACAAAAGACAGGTGTCATTCTTGTATACCAGACAGAGTTCAGTACAATTCATCTCATTATCTTAAAATCAGTAAGTGAATAGTGGGTTATACATGTAGACCATCAACTCAATTTAATCGGCAATTAAGATCGCATTATTATTATCACCATCGCTATTGTATTGTCCTTTGGAATAGAATTTCAACGTGTGATGGCATGCAACAAATAAGACCAATAGTATGAATCCGAATCTGCTCGGAGTGCTATTGGATTGAAATATAAATAATATGTGCGAATGGGCATCTTGTATTTACGTTCTTAAAATGCAATTAAATGTACTACACATGTACTCTGCCAACATGAATCAATCGTATACCAGTTCAACAGTTGTGATTATGGCACTGAAATCCTTTCGCCCAAAAGTCTTTCGTATATTACATATATTTTTATAGTAAGCCACGTTTATTATAACTTACAAGATTTGTTGGTCAAGTCAAAGCAAAAACGAAGACTGACCGCGTTTTCTAAATGCCCAGGTAAACTATTCATCATATTATTAGAAAAACACGATTTAATTTTCTAAATGCCCAGGTAAACTATTCATCATATTATTAGAAAAACACGATTTAATGTAATACATGTCATCAAATGACTGATCAAAAATTCTTCAGTGCACGTCTACCCAAAGAAAAAAACACCGCAGATTTGGGGTAATTTTACCAAGTTTTGTATACATTATATACTAGGTGATTACAAATGATGGCAACTATTCGACATATAATCATAGATAAGGCGAACATACATAGAAAAACTCCAAGTTTTATTAGACCTCTATTTGTTCTCGATATGTGCAGCCCATCAGATTCTGTATTAAATTGATTCGAATCATAGGTTCTACATAGAGGGCGCTGAGTCGTAAAATGCTATCCTTCAACTCAGCGCCCTCCTACGGCGGAAGGCGGAACCATTTCATTGCTGAAAATTTTAAAAACACCTGACAGATGCTAGTTTTGTATAATTAAACTCGGTCGCTATATCTTCAATAATATTTGCAGCCATTTGTAATCACCCTGTACATGCATAATACTCCGTTTAACGCATGTTGTTCATATGCATGTCATTTTTCCTAAGGGAATTCACGATTTAAACAACGGTAGTCGAACAGCTGATAAAAGAACCCTATTTTAGCATCTTTTTCTTGGCATCTTAGCATTCATTTCTTGATTTTCATCGTTTGTATAATCAGCATGAAACTTGACTAACTTACGAATTGCCTATCAGTTTGAAATAAGCGTATTCTATTGATTTGCTCGTAAGTCTACAAGCGTATTAATTACCCAACTTGATTCGTCAAGTACACAAAATCAGTGTAATGATTGACTAGCAATCGATTAATACACTTCACTCAGCCATACATGTATATGGGTGAAGGCCTTTTAACAAGATTGAACCACACAATAGTCTAGCCTACATAAATCTTGAACTTAATGTACATGACACGATGAGTACATACATGTATATAGTTTGTCATAAGACCCATTATCGGTTTTTTTTGCGTGATGATGAATGCAAATCACGTTATTCAAACGCAGGACCCTGGCGTTCAATTCAAATCAATAAAATGAAACTTAGTAAGCAACAAGTTACTGCAAATTTTCTAATCTAGCAAAGTGCAAATTTCCATGAAACCAAGCATAATGTCACGCATTATGTAGATTGCATTACCTGGGCTTCCGTTTCATAAGGTTGGCAATGTTCTACGAAAATCCCATAATGGAATTGCCAGTTTAATCACCGAGCGACATTAAGGAAAATTCACCCAAGGGCAGACGTTGCATCAAAAGTGATCCGCAACCATAACACCAGCAACTTAACAGAGGCTGAAATCTGCAATTACAGTCGACCTCCATTCCATTACAACGTAGTAATTGCCCTATGCGGTAACCGAAGCATTTTTCCAACAATTTCTTGGAATTTCAATTAGGCGCAATCCGAAAATTAATTAAAAGGGATTAGCTGATGCTATGCGGAGTAATTACGAAAATACATTGTATATATGAAGCTAATGCCACACATTCAACATCGCGTTAGGGTGCATATCGGTATGGCCGTTAGCAAAGGTCTTCGTCAACATTAACTGGGAATTAGAACGGACTTAGTGATAAATTGGGAAATTATGCACGAAAATCTGTTTTAATCTCAGACCATTGTTGCGGGTGTTACGAAGCCTATGAAAAGGTGTTACTAGAGCTAGAACAATGGAGTTGTTCTCTGCATCAGGGATTAAAAATATGAAGAGCGTGGGTAAACACATCATTGTAATGGTGCGTTTACACTATATCACAAAACATTGTGATACATGTATAACAAATTAGTTCTTAACTCTGTTGTTCAACTTGTTATCTAACGCCCACTCGATTACGCGGGTCATCAATACTACAAGATGTTAAATAACATTTTTTCTTCTCATTTTCAAGCAAGTTGTATAACGTTGCTTATAACACGATTTGTTATGTAGAATAAACGCACCTTTATATTGCAAAGTTGTACAATTTGTTTTAAAATGAGGAGAAAATGTTGCGTGACATGATGTTACGTAACACGTTTCTTGTGATATACCATGTCGTACTGTATGTTATCCATCTTGTGTCGGTAAAGATCAAAGGTCTTTGAAGAACTGTTGTATAACATTTTAATGTGACTACATCCGTAAACCTATAAAGGTGCTATTACTCCTGACAACAAAACGTGTTATATTGCAAAGCTATACAACATGTTTGAAAATGAGAAGAAACAATGTTGTTTAACATCTTGCAGTATTGATGACCCACGTAATCGAGTGGGCGTTATATAACAAGTTGCCCAACAGAGTCAAAAAACTTCAAGTGTTACATAACAATGCTTTGTGAAGCGTAAACGCACCTTTATAAAACGTCCACTCGATTGAGTGGGTTACCAGTTCTGAGATGTTTTCAAAAACATTTCTTATTTTCGTTTTCAAACAAGTTGTCTGTTACATCTTAACTAGCATCGATAACGAGTTACATATGAAGTCATACTGTATTACAAACTGCGTAACAAAGTTAAAAACTAATTTGTTACATTACAGTGTTACGTTTAGTGTATGATCTTTCACAACACAGCCAGAAAACGTTACGTAATTTTCGAGTGTTACAACATTGTTCTTATTTTCAAACAAGTTGTATGACTTCGCAATATAACACGTTATGTTATACGGTATAGTGCAAACTCAGCATAACTGTTGGATTAGCGCAAAGTTATGCCCTTACGGTAGTGACCCACGCACTAAAACCGTAACATGTAAACTATACACTGTATACCGTATATTGGGGAGTTTATCAATGCACTCATCCGCCCCTGCTAGCTTTTCGATACGGCTAAGTGCATAATCTTAGCATCAAAGATGGCGACCCTTAAGACCACCAAAGGCTAATAATTAAGGTCTATTCAAGACGTTGCCAAAATGGCTTCGTTTTTCACAATCGGAAATTGCGCTCGCAATTGGTGTCGTAATTAAGGTGGGAGCAAAATTGGATGTTTGGAAAAAGAGGAAAATAGAGGGCAATTACTGGAAAAGCAGTTGATGGAGTGCTCAGCCTTTTCTATACGTACACTTGGTATACAATGAAGCATGGCTGCCTACACACATATCGGTATCCAACCGTCGACATATTTCTAATTCATTTCTCAAAGTCCTAACGTGCAATTCCAGGGTCGTTATGGAAAATCGGTGTCATTGGCCTCTGGCACCTCTCACCCCACACCGAGACCAATAAAATCCAGAAATTTATCCCCCTAGATTAATTTCAGACGTAATTCGAACCTTCCTTAAGAAGAATTGCACTGCCCTGTATTTGATTTCGAAATTAATGACCATAAAAAAATAGTGGTTCACCACCACAGTCGATGCAAAAAGGTTTCCCCATACGAAATGAAAGCGTGACTATTATATTCTCGGGATAGGTTCTGAAAATTGGTTTACAGAGGTTATTAGTGTGGACAGAATGGGGGGCAGGGGCCTAATTGGAAACTGCTTTTATCAGCCTTAAACATGGCGTCCCATCTTCTTGGTGATCGGTTGTATAGAAAAGCTAAGAGTCTTGGTTCACGATCAATAGCACAAACTTTATTAGAAAATAATAAAGCACGACGTTTTGCCCAGCAATTTGTGCTATTGATCGTGAGCCACGACTTAAGTTGTATAACTATGTAATATAACTAAACACAGGGTCACTGGTCGAATTTTCAATCAAATTTCCCTGACTATTTCAGGTTTTCCATACACTTTTTGCAAACTTTCTGGACAATTTAAAACAAACATTTTTTTTTCGAATTTAACACTTACTGTACATCAGACAGGGTAAAAAATTAATAACTGTGAGGACACTGAGGATACCGCATTTTTTTGGGCTTTTTTAAATACTAAAACTTTGCAATAGGTTGCAATTTTAGGTGTCATACATGTTAGTATATTTTTCATAAGAAATGTTAGGAAATATTAATGAGATGATGACAACGCCATAGGGCGAAATTTAAAGAAAAAAATCAGAACAATGCAGCTTTTCTATTGCTTTTCTGAGACTTAACAATTCAAATATCAAAATTGTTATAACAATTAATTTCCAGACATTATATGAATTTCCCTGACTTTTCCAGGCGACCAGTAACCCTGTAATCACTACAAAGTGCTTGAGAAAATTTTCATTTTTTGTTGGAAGCTGTCATACGAGCATTATTCAATATCAGGTTATGGAGGTTCATTAGATTTAACATGGGTCCCACGTCCAGACCTGCATCTGACATTATTTTAGAGAGGCTATTACTTTACACAGTACTTGTTTAGACAATTTTTACTGGACTGTACTGTATGTTGAAATAACTCGTTTGAATGCTATGATGCTGCGCTTTGGCCCCAGGATTGCAAGGGCACCAATCAGCAAGAATACCATGTTAAATGTCAGGTTGACAGCTAGACAATTGCGTGATTTCGATTTAATTTATGAGCTAAATATACACTAGAGGTTTATTATAAGTTCGGACACGAAACAGTCGTTTAATGCGATAATCCGAGCGAATCTAGCAGATTACATTAAACTTCAACCCATGCACCAGCAGCCATTGTGTGGAAAAACTTATTGGTTTTCACCATCACGGATGACAAGTACCAGCTTTCGTTTCACTAACAACGTCGTTGGTACAGTCCTGTTCTTTGGTACATCCTGTTTTTCATCAATTTCTGGCATTGTGAGCTATTACGTGGAAAACCAATCGGTTTCGTCATCATGGTTGAAAAGTGACAGCTTTCGTTTTAATAACAACATCGGACATTAATCATTTTCTGCAATTTTTTTATTTTTCGTGTGTCGCCATAGATACCCACGAATTTTTCATGAATTACTGTATGCTGAAATCCCCAATGTGTTAATTGTGCGCAATTATATGAGAATGGTAATATCATGATGCGATGGTTTAGTATACGTGTTTCTGGGGATATTTATTGCCCTTAATCACTAATATCCTTCGATGCCATTAAATTGTTGCGACATTAAAGCGATTGCCTCGGGATACTGGGCATGAAGTTCAAACGAATTGAATGTTGACAGACATACTGTATTCGGTTACATTCAATTATATGCCTTCCATTAGCAGCAATCATGAAATATTCAATTACCAAAAATCAAGAAAACGACGCTTGCTTGGATTTCCTTAATGCATTTCATTGAAACTGATTGAAAAATAACAGAATCACACTTTATATTAAAAACAATCTCAATGTACAGTGTACTAGTACATTGTAGTTTATCCTAAAGCCTTGCACATGCACACCTACTGTACATGTGGCTTTCCCTAAAACGTTTCCACATTTCCAGTTATGAAACATGTTGGAGGAAACATGCCTGCATGCAATACCTCCTCAAACATGTTTCCTTGCTGGAAGCGTGGAAACATTTTTAGGAAATCTGTTTCCAGAAACCATGTTACTAGGAAACATTTCCTAGGTGGGGACAAGGTTTAAGACGAAAGATATGTACATGTACATGTAGCTTTCCATTTAAAAATGGTTTTGCCAAACGTTTCGAGTTTATGGATCAACACCACTTTTGGATAAAAATGTGGGGAAAAACTAACACCAGTGCCGATTGATCGATTTATATTATGGTTAATTAGTCAAAAATCGCACCAATATTGGAATCATTAGGCTAAACCTGACTACGATTTATTCGACAATTTAATTTATATAACATGGTTAGAAAATACTGTAGTACAGAGTGTCGACTGGATCTGGAATTGTAAATTCCATGAGTTTTCAATGACCTTTTCATGACTTCAAAAAATTGCCAATTAGAATATGAGCCCATCAACCTACTAGTACATGTACATGTGCATCATCACTAAATGATGTTTTTCAGAAACATTCTTTACCACAGTGATGACATGATTGTTGGCCAATAAAACGCCGCATGATGAACTTCTATTTTGTAAGCAATCGAAGGCAGAAATTCCATGACTAATGCAAATTTCATGACCTTTTCAGGGCATTCATGACCTGAATTTCATATCATGAAGTTTCCATAACTTCCATATCTTAAATAGAACGTTTCTTACCATTTCAACTGCCATTTCCAATATGATATGCAAGAAGTTTTAATAAAGCTCACCTTGAAAACTGATTAAATACAGGTAATTTGTGCGAAAGCTTATGGATTACAGACTAGAAAGTACATGTAATGCCGGTTGGGAAACGTGATGTTCGATCGAAACGAAGGAATGCTAGGAATGATTAGATGAAATTATTATTCAAATTTTGCCTAGGGGCTCACGTAGGAGAAACCCAATAGTATCCGAATCCCTCAGCGCCCTCAGAGTCCATTAGCGGCGCTCAAATCCAGCAATAATTTCGACATTAATTACCGAGAAATTTTGTTTGTTCGGATTTTCGCCAATAAGAGAGCTTTTATGTCAACGGAAATGATCACGCGCCCATGAATATGGCATTAACGGAATGCATTCGGTATACATTTATAGTCATACAAGTAAGCCTTTTAGACGAAATTCAATTCATCCGAAAATGTCAAAGATTAATTCGTACATTTTCAATTTACTATGCACATTGTATACAGCTTCCCTCAACTAAGATACTGTAGTTTGCAAAATTGCTAGAATTAGATAAATATTTCAAAATTTGGTCTTTAATTGGCGAAGAGTCGTTCCTACGATAGAATAAATCAGGAAACAGTGCCACAAGCACAAACTATAAATGGACATGCAATTGAATCCATAGAAATTAAGAACCTTCGTTCTAGATTGCTCCTGGCATTAGGCAATAAATCAATACACCGGTGAGCAGTGAAGTACCATGCAGTTGATACTTTTATCGCTTAAATTTAACAGAACAGGCATTTAATGGCAAAAAGACTCAAGATGATGTCAAGGCGATAATATTCAGAGCAGTACATATAAAGGGTTCCCCCACGGCCTAGAAAAGTCAGGAATAATTTATTTACTTTTAAAAAGTCAGGGAAATTCATCAAACCAATAACAGGTTTTGCATAGCTAGTTATTGGTTAGCCCAAAAACCATCAGAGATTATAAGCAAAAAGCAATTACTGTATGTAAAAGAAATAAGAAAGCTGATCTAAACTTGCTGTTTCCTCGTGTGTAATAAGCAATAAACATCATTCCTAACATTGGCTTGTGATATTTTTTGCATTTTCAATGGCCAGGGAAATTTGTTTTAAAACCTGGAAAAGTCAAGGAAAAGTACTTCGTTGTATAGACGCTTGCCCCTGCATGTTTTTAACTTTTCACGTTGCTATTACCAACAACAAAAGCCGAATTTTAAGATAACCAAAGTAGAAGTTGAACAGAGCTGACATTCAACTCAATGGCAATGGCATCAAGTCTAACAGAAAACATCCACCAGAAGATTATATACATGTGGAGTATTGTGAAAGAAAAAATGCGTAATGCCCAACGAGTCTGCACGGCGTAGATACCCCAAAGTGTTTGCGTATAAAATCCGTTTTTGCATGAAACGTTGTTAGCGCCTGACAAAGAAAAATAAATACACGAATTTTAATATACACAGCACACACGGGTGCGTTTGTAGGCGTAAGATCCAGCTTAAAATTTAATCTCGATAATACACTCCCGAGTCGAGTCAGAAGAGATCATGTTGGTTATTCAAATACAGGCACGCTCAAGGATTTCAAATACATCTTGGGAAAATAACCACGTGCCTCATTTCTAATGTTACCCTCGTAAGAAAAACATGATGTTTCTAAAAGATTGTTTGCTACGAGCGATTAAAAATTAGCATACAGAATTTAGTTTGCACTTGGGAATGCCAACGGAAACATTAAAAAAATTATTGGATTTGACGGGGAGCGTCAGAAACTGAACAAACATCTGATGTATATATGGTAATTTAAAACCTTGCTATAAGATTATATTTAATCTTCGACTCCCTATGCCGACGATTTTCATCATCAGTTCTTGACTGAAGTGCCCTTACGTGGTTCCCCTAAGAGATGACATTTTCAACTTCCCCGACTTTTCTAGGTTTTGAAACAAATTGTCCTGACCACCCTAGTACTGAAAATGCAAAAATATGACATGCCAATGTAAGGAATGCTATATTTATTGACTTGTCCAGAGCACAGTAAACGCAAAAAAGATGACATGCCAATGTTAGGAATGCTATACGTACAGGAGAGAGAACAAATTTCCGCAAGGAAACAGCACATTTATAGGTTAATTTTTAAAAATTTCTTTTACAGAATTTTGCTTGTCACCTCTTGATTTCTGTGCTAACCAATAAGTAGCTATGCGAAATCTCTTTTAAGAGTAAATAAATTTCCCCTGATTTTTTTCAGGTCAGGGGGGGGGGGACCCTGCATTATCTTAAAAAACGGTTTGGGTTCAATTCGGTATAGCCGATGCACATAGGCTGGCAGTGATTGCCTGGCGGTTAGGGGCAGCAAAATCAAATTGTGTTGTTCGGTTTTAGGTTCGTTAGGTTAAACACAACAATAGAACAAAAACGAAAAAGGGATATCTCGCAATACTTAGGAAAGGTGCCCTTCTTGTATGCTAGATGAGTGCAGTTAATTTAACCACTGTATATTGTGCACATGTGTATGTCACCCAGTTTAGTGTTCATTTACGGCACTTGGGCCCTTTGAAACTGAAAGGCTCTCACCACGCATGGCCTGCAGCCTGATGGAGCTAAACTACAGAGTTACTCGATGGTGTATCCATCATGATCGATTAACGCTCAAAAGAGCAGGGTCAGATCTAAGATAACTGTGCCTGGCACGACATATAACCGAATTACTATAAATGCAGAATCATGTCGTGAACAATTCCACGCATTCGTTTCTGACGTCCCTTTATGTCCCCACGCATCATGCGGATTTATTTCAAAAGTCCTTGGTGTCAAAATGCAGAATATAGCGGTGTATTGTCATTTTTGCCCCTTTTTGGACAGAGACAGTCCAAAATCAACGTCCAAAGTTACGAGAATGGAAAGCGGTGAAAAACAGTGCTAATTGGGCATGTTCATTTAACTTGTTTAAATTACACTTATTTTCACGAGCCCTTATTTCATGTGCCATAATCAACAGGTAACTAAAAGTGCAACTGAGAAACATGGTTAGCATGTTGTCAAAGGTGAACGACCTCAAGATAAATGAACATGTATGTATCAAATAGACGACCCTTAAATAGCGGTTATTTACTATCCCTACTTAACCTCCTCATCCTTAAGGACTTATACTTAAAAGTTCCCAACGGTTGAAAAAATGCAGCATTTCATATATGAAGATAGCCTGCGGTATGTTCAAGGATAACCATCGGATTTTATGAGATGAGACTCCTATAAAAGCGGTCATTTTGAGAAAATTCAATCTTGGGCAAACATCACAAAGTCATTACCTCCGATGGAATCTCATTATTTGCAAAAAGTCTATGGGGACGGACGACGAATTAGCATTTATCAAAAATAAACGAGCGATGAATAGGACGCAATTTACTGATATTTCCTCGGAATATCCAAGAAAATCCTGAGAAGGCAAGGCGGAAGAAAAAATATTTGTATACTGAACTCAATAATAAATAAAAGTCTGCTTATTATCTCTAGATGCTCTAGTAAAAGTTGGACAGCAAATGCAGTTGGCAAAAAACCAGTTTCTTTAAATGTCTGGTTATTCAAATGTGCCCTAAAACATAATGACTACCAACTGGGAAAAACTGGAAACCTCAGGGAATTTTGAAATGAAACTTGGAAATTTTCAGTATCAAAATTGTATTTTGCGTTCGTATTTTGTGTTCGTTATAATTCTGACAAATCGGCACAAAAATTATTGGTCTGTTAATCAATTACACTATTCTCTAAAAATTCAGCATTCGTGGTTACGTTTTTCCAAAAATGTTGCCCGAGACGCTCCTAAATTAATCTTACTTTATGCATTATTGGTGATTTATTTAAATAAAATTAGCATTGCTGTCAGTGTTGCCTTTGGTATTAATCTTTCTTAAAATCGCTTTCGCGAGATTACACCTAAACTCCAAAATATCAAAATGGTCTAGAACTGCATTATTGGTTATCCAATTTTTATATATAAAACATTTCTCAAAATATTTGATTACTATTGTTATTTAAAAAAAAACATTTCAAGGAAAGTAAACCTTATATCAATTATGTCTGACAGTGTTTCTCAAAGAAATGTTCAGAAAATCCGTCATTGGGATATGTTTGTTTGATAAAACAGGGTCCCCACTCAAAACGATAACTACTCAATTGGCTGATGCAAACTATCTCAATTTCCTTGACATTCCCCGACTTTCCAAAAAGTGTAAAAAACTGTAATGTTGACTAAAACATACCCTGTGAGATTAGTTTTTCAAAACATTTCGCCTTGGGAGTTTCCTTATTATTAATACTAAATTTATTATTACGAAATACTTGAGTGACTATTTCTTTTCTTAACCCATCTCCAATGAATACTTTCATTATAAAGTTTCGTGTCTAGGAATTCGTTTCATAAATATTCCGACCATAAGTAGGCTAAGATAAAACAAACATCCTTCTGTGATGGCCTCTGGATGGGTTTAAGGTGCAGTTGAACTCCTGCCACGTGGAATTCTTAGGTCTAAGGCATAAAAAAGAAATGTTATTGGGTAGCTCCAGCATGGCGATAAGATGCAATGTCTGGCTTCCTTATTAAAATAAACCATCTGGCACTCGAAGAATCGACGATAATGTTTGTTATGTTTTTTTTTTTGTGAGCGTGGGCTACAAATGCTGTACCAGGAACCAATAACAGTGTAGGACAAAGTACAAGAACTGGAAAAAAACAGGCTCGACCAACCATTTGGGTGGAACAATGTCCACCTGATGCCCCACTTCGTTACTATTTCTCACAATTGCACAGATAAAAAGTATCGGTAAGAAATGTGAAATGAGAAATAGCAAAATACGCCATATACGAATCGTTTGTAACATGGTCAGAAAAAACATCAGGGTTCCCCCATACATGAAAGTTTCAACATCCCTGACTATTCTAGCTTTCAATACAAAATTACGTCAGCACCCTGACCACTGATATTGCAATAACATGACATGTGCCAATGTAAGGGATGCTAATTTTATTGCTTCTCATAGATAGAACACACATTTTCGTTATAGGACACAGTAAATTTAGATTATCTTTTGGAGACCTTTCATTCTTAGTTTTAAAAACTCACATGGTCCTAACTAAATCTATCAAATAGGTCGCAATTTCGTGTTGGAATCCCATTCATACAGTGGAGTAAGGGTTAGAAAATCTTCAATTAAATCAGATTTTATCCCTGATCACTCGAGTGAGTGATCGATTAACAGCATCGCTGAACTTACAGCTGGAAAAAATCTTTGATTGATGTTTCAACGTGATTGAAAATCTATTTCTCTCTCAGGAGACCGTGCTAGTTGGGAGTATTTGCTTCAAACGACTCCAGTCCATCCTTGAAGTTAATGCCACAAACAGTCATCTACTTAATCCCGTATGAATTAGAGGAGACTTACAGGCTCTTAAATGCTCTTAGATGTCAACATAAAACTGCTCACCAATCGGAAAGCCTCCTCCCCTCACTCGTCTCTTTATCCTCCACAATATTTGCAGCTCTTTCTAAGTAAATCCGCCAGTAAACACGAACATCCAACTAACAGTTTTATGGGGTCAACATGGTCTTAGCTGGTGGTCAACACTTGTTCACGAGTGACGTTGCCAGCAAAACAGAAATATGATTTTACTTCCAATGCTCACTAACTGGAGTTTAGTGACTCCATGTGTACGTGGACAGAGTGATCAGAGTCATCCCTTATTACAAAAAATTAAAAACAGTTTCAAGGACCAGATTTCGGAGAAAAGGCAGAAGAACTAAAGTTTGTTTCACATGGAGTACCAGCAGGCGGCAAAAAAAGATCAATGTGTTTTGCTGAAACAGTATCATGATAACAAATCGCCGATCAGTGTTAAGCGCAGTTTCAAGATAAAATTGAATTTAAAACTCAGGGTTTCCAATGCTTTTGTAGCATAAAATCCCCTGACTTTCCCAGGTTTTCCATGTCATTTTTTATTTTCCCCATTACATAAAGTAAAAAGTACCTGCCCATAAATACAAATAATTTTAATCAATATAGCAATTGACAATGACGATAATTATTGAATGATAACAAGCGGGAATTCACACATCATTAAAGTATTAATGCACTTTTTTAATTGAAAATTTTAATTAGTAGTATTCATCATGCCTGTAATTTATTTTTGGCAAAGCACAACATTAAAGTATTAATATACTTTTTTAATTGGGATTTTTAATTAGGAGTATTCAGATGCCTGTAATTTATTTTTGGAAAATGTCAACATTGTCGTAATGAATACATGAAATGAACCTCCCAGGATTTCCCGATTCTACGCTCACCACGTATTTTCAGCAATTGCACGGTAGCTGGCTACTGATTGCAGTATTTCACGCAACAAGACATACTGTTTCAAACTTTGTTCAATGTACCAAACAGTTTTTTTTAAAAAAAATATGTAATGAGGATAGGACAACGAACACCCTGCATTGTCAGCCGTGGCAGACTACTACTAATTACAGTATTACACGCAACAAGACCTGATGCTATCAAAACGACATTCCCGTCATGTTAATTACTAAACGACAAAAGTGACCTGCTCCCCTAGGACAATTCCTAGTGAATGTTAATGTTATCCGACCAGTGACGTCCCTTGGCTCCAGATCATTACCATTCTCACATGACTCTTAAACAGTATGCAAATCATGAACCCAATCATCGCCTAGTCGTAAAGCTTGGCCAAATTGTCCAATAAACGAGACTGAAAGGTTCAAGAGATGCTGGGGCCTTTACGGGCACCCCTCGACGCCATAAATGGAATTGAGAAATGCTGTTTTTTCTTGGCCTGAGCAGTGGGAGACATTAAAAGCAATGGACTGAGCATAATGCAATACTGAGCAAAATGGTGCTACAAATACAGCCTGCTTGGCTGCCACCGGGGAGATATTAAAAGACAAATACCAAGGGGACGTTGATTCCTTCCAAGGATAAGACCACTATTACAACGCTTGGGGCCTTCATCGAAACTGATTACTAGGAACACGTGTGTTTGCCAACCATGAGCAGGGCTTTTTGGGTGGCCATGGTCCTCTGCAAACTCCATTATTTATATTTAATCTGGACCTCACTAGCCACTATTACGCCCAAGATTGCGATTAATATGCTTGTGAGAACAAAAGACACTTCCCAAGACGCTACGTGGCATTATTAAGGTCAAAGCAGACCACAAGTCGCCCTAAATCATTCGCAATGGCTCAGAAAGCGTCTGAAAAGTACCTAATTAAGAGGATTCCCACTGTTTTGCTTTATGAGCCCGCAATATATGGGTCAAGTGCCAAAATGGCTATAGCACCAAAAAAAATAAATTGGATTTGATAAACGTACCTTAAAACTCTTAAACTCCTCCTGAAGGTCTTCGAACTTAGACACGTTCGCCATCTTCGAAAATGACATTTGCCTTTGTCAGGATTTGTGCGTTGCATTATGGGAGAAGGCAGCAAGGGAATCATGATCCTTTAGTACCTTACCTGCAATGTCAAAAAGGCAATTTTTAGAAACAAGTAAAGAAATTTTGAATTATAGGAGAAAATAATTTGCGTTGGAGAATTTTTTGAAAAGGTCACTAGATCACTTTAAAGAACGTCCATTTGATCACGTGGGTCAGCAAACCTAAGATGTTAAAATCAAGGATTAAATTACGATAAAATGTCTGACTACATGTACATGTATATTGTCGCATTACTGGCATGAAATGGTTTACATAGCAAAGTTATACAACTTGTTTCAAAATTAGAAGTAAAAATGTGATATTACAATTAGTTTTAACTCTGTTGCACAACATATTTAACAGTGTATGACGCCATATGCTGTAAATGTAAAAGTTGGGCTTACTACTCGTATATCACAAAACGTTTAAAAGGCAAAGTTATGCAACCTGTTTCAAAATTAAAGTAAAAATGTGATATTACATGATGGCATATAACATGTTTCTCGTGATAGAACAGGTTGCCCAGAACGTTCCTCATGTGTCGGTAAAGATCGAAAGACTTTGTAAATATGCGTTTACACTACAAGTATATAACAAAGCGTGTTATGTAATGAAGTTATACAAGTGTATACCCAGCTTTAAAACGTCCTTTGATCTTTACCAACACAAACATAACTTGCGATAGACAAGAAATATG
>JAQGAF010000316.1:0-57611 GCA_034687865.1 Kryphioiulus occultus
TCCCATCACTACCTATTCAACGATGTAAGCACACTTATCCTAGCACCAGCGGATTGAACGTTATTTTGAGAGGCCCATATATCTGGTCCACCCTGTATATATATATATATATTTTTTGCTTCACTACCAAAAAATGCAATTTCTTTATTTTGCCTGCCAAGCCGCAGGCAAACACTGCCGGCGTAGGAGCCATTCAGAGAAGCCAATGTTCTCATAGACCACATTGTCTATGCTGGCACAGGGCAGCTGCAAGGCATATTCTGAAGTACAGCCAAATATTCTATATACAATTGTATACTGCTGAGAAACGGTGATTAATGTTCAAAGCATTATTCGTGTGAACAAGTTATTTAAGATAGTATTAATCTGATTAGGATTAGTTGTAGGTTTGTACTGCATAATTTGCACCCTAACGTAACAAATTCATTTTTCGTGGATTTCCATGTTTATTTTTTCTGAAATGCGTGCACTTACTCATTAATTATGGGAAACTATAGTAGCATGCCGTCTTATAAGGGTGCTTTTTTCATGGAGCCTTGTTTTCTTATACAAGCTGTCTTGACATAATCGTTTATTATGCAAATACTGCCTAAACATCAACCTACATCGAATGAGCCAGACTTGCAGGCTTCGATGCTTATGTTTCCAGAGTGAGTACATGATGTCAGAGTTTAATGTAGCTTGCCTGCCCTCGCTTCTTGGCGAAGTATCTTCAATGAATTATTATAACGCCAGCGCCTAGGTGTTAATGCGATAAGGGGTTTATGATATTCGTCTTTGCTCTTGAGGCCTCATAATCTGGGGGTTAAATATCGTTATTGTTTCTAGCAATCCCCCTTTAGATACCTTGCTGTTATCTATCGGGACGATATTTACACTCTAAGGGGCATACAATATGAATTATATATGACCCTTAATCATAAGTTGAAAATCATAGTTGTCCTTATCGAGCCTTGCCAGCATTTAAAGGAAAAACTGGATGATGATGGATTGAGCAAGGGTGAAATTTCAGTGAATCTCGACTCCTTGGAGTGACCAACTTCCCTTTCTTCATGCAACGTAAGAGCAGACAAACTTCTTGGACACCCCTCTTGGAGGATTCTTGTCGATTGCGAACTGCCATAATATGATTAAAACCCATTCGAATTCTTCTCCGAACTCAAAATTAACTTAGTAAATGCAATTTAAAATCAGGTCCCAGAATCCTGATTGAATGAACGCGTGAGTTAATTGGACGTATTCAACTTAAGGTTGATTTGCAGTGTTTGGCCAACATTTACAGGCATTATTCTCCATCTGTGAAATCCAATTTTAATGAAATCTTGGCAGTTTGTATCTACTTAAATGTGACTTTCCTTTTAGACGAAACCGTTGTTGTGCACTTCATGTATATGTGCCTTAACATCTGATTTGAAGCGTACCGTAAGCACGTTTCATTCCTATTATTTTCTACAACCTGCATGATTTTTAATGATGTCGATATAGAAGTTGCTTACACTTCTCTAATTGTGATGCGCTGCTTCAGAAACAGGTTTTCCCTTTTTCATTTTATAATACCGTATTCTATTTAAGATTATTCTCTATTTTAAAAATAAATTTTAGGTTGTGACTAGCGATTATTTGCTTAGAAAATGTCTATTTATGAAATAAATAAACTTATCTAATTTCATTTAAGTTCGATATTATTCCCGCTTTTATCCCCGTAGTTCAGCAGTTTTTTGCATTGCCGGAGAAATGCAACGGAATAATCCGCTCCCGAATTCGAATTATGATTCGAACGAAATATTAATCACCAATATGTAAATTAAATTTCAAAAATATGGAATTCTAGAGTTACGCGACCGCCGGAGAGTTTTACCTTTTAAACTTAATTTATAGAATTTTTTAAATTTACATTTTATCCTTTGTGTGAAATCTAAGGACGATTTTCATTGGACGATTTGGAAATTACTTGGCCGTTCACTTTTCACGGATTCTTTAGTTACAGACACAGAAAGTTGAAAATATATATACACGTACACTACAACTGTTTGACAGTTCTCATGAAGGTCGTATGACCAAATCCAATTTTTTGTTTTATCTCTAAGTTTAATATAGGATACGAAATTGGTTTGATTTTATTATACCGTCTAGGCAATATACTGAGCGTCAGACTTCCTAGAAATGCTGTGCTCATTTAAAGGCACCTTTCTGAGAAGGTCTCTTGATGCTGTTTCCCAAAATGCCTTTGGTAACTTGGTATGAAAATGATTAATTTTTCAAGAATTTGTGATCTTCTCTTGATGTACATGTACTGTATACCCATAGTATTATTGGAACGATATCATTATCAATTCATAATCGTTATCGATCAAAAATCACATAATAGTATTGTTCAACATGTATTTAAATGAAGATTACCATATTGAATTAGTTATTCGTTAGGTAGTTTTTAAACACAGTGCATGCTAATAAAAATCTTAACTATCAAAATTCTATGCTATACACGAGTTGACAAATATTCAATGCTATTTATTCAAATGGATAATTCCTCGATTGACACTTATTAAATTGAGAAACATTTGGAACCACTTTCTATAACCTATGTTAAAGTATTTGATTTGTGGAATAAAAAAGGAAAAGTTGGGAGTAAATCCACGTTGGCTGTGACTGAGCATGCAATGCACCCTTTACCTTTTGAAATAAATCGATATTTCAGCTTTGAAATTGGTGGCAGATATAAACGTCTTGCACGAAGGCAAACCCACCTTTACCTTCTATGATATAGTGCGATTGAATTTTGTAGCTTCTTCTTTCGAAGATACTGACTGAGAGAGATAGTGGTGCAGTTTGCATTATCATGCCATTTCTTATCTCCTTTTTATGTGAGTACGTGTCCCTGCTTTCGTATTTCGGTAATGTATTGCCGAGGAAACGCACTGCCTCTACATGTACTTGTTAACTGAAGAACAATATTTCTGGGACATGGAATCTTTCTTCCAACTTTGGAAGTTTTTTACAGTCTGGGTAATGTAGTAATAGGAGAAGATGACATTGTTTGCCTCAACTTAATTTGATTTTTAAGACAACGTCTCATTTCACTACAGCATGTGCGGATAACATTTCAGGATATCCTTTTTATGCAAAACTTACAATTTAAAATAAATATTACTTTTAATTCAGTTTGTGGAAATGTACTACCAATACGTGCATGATGTTGTTTGCATTTAGTAAGGAAACATCATGTGTATTTACATGATAAAAAACAACACCAAATCAATTTTTAGAATGAGCACCTCGACGGTGCAAGACATTCAGTTATTTTTTCCATCAACGACTTTAACCCTTCAATTTCATATGGAATGTTAATTCGGAAATAACGTAAAGAAGATTTCCGAATTGAACATTTTCTCTTTGCAAAGTCTTTCGAAGCATATCGATTTGGCCATGCATCGTTTTGAAATGTTATTCAAAATTGATCACAGTTAACCCTATTTAGTATAACGATTGCAAAGTTTGGTTTTCACCGGAAAGTTTGCGAGGTTTTTGTGGCTTTTTTGTGCGCACGAAATCGATATTCCATTTGATAATTCAGCGCTGGAATTCAAGCAGCGATATCCCTTTCATAAGAATGGGCCACGTTCTGACATGTAGCATTGGTCTATAGAGCTTTCTTTAAGCAAGAAGTCCTTTCTCATTAGGCTTTTTCATGGGTCCCTGTGCATTTGTTGTAATGGAAAGAGTGAAATGCAGTGAAAGAACTGACAAATTTCGTTTCATAGATATCGCTAGCACATACATGCACGTCTGACGTGTCTTCTCTCGCTCTCTCATCCTGATTTTCATCCGCTTTTTTATGACTACTTTGCCAGAGATGTGAGATAGCCATATTCGATAGTTGCATCATGACTATAAACCGGAATAACCACGGTCGTGTCAGATTTGGAGTCGGAGCATGCGCAGTGACCAACGTGAAGGTCTTTTCAGATATATTTTCTCAGAACATTTAATGCGAAAACTTTAAGTGTTGTATTTCATTCGAAACGTTTATCCTTTTGTAAACGCTTACATTTCGGCTTGTATTCTTTTACGTATGACTTTGTCCTAAAAATGAAAACGACTATTAACTGAACTAAGCTGATCTGACTTACCCCTTTCCCAAGAGATCGTTTGGATAGGGTATCCTGTGACGGGACATTTCAAAACGATTCTTGCGCCAGCGATCACAGTTGCATTTGCTATTGGACGAATGTATGGAGGACCTGTAAATACAATTGTGAATATATTTTAATGATACAACGCAATTCAGAGCAAGCTAATTTTGGATGGAAACAATATATATTCATATATACTAAAAATTTTAAGTTTCACTTACTGAAAGTGTTTGACTGAAAATAATTGAATTTTGAAAATATTTTTTTTCAATGGATAAAGTTAAACAGCATGATAACCAGCATACACAATTTTATTAAACAATTATAAGTCAGGCTAAACACATATGTGTGTAACCATAGCATAGTTTCTACTTATTTACAAGTACAAGAGTATTAATACATTCATTGTTTATTTGAAAAATAAAAACCTGCAGTTTGCAGGAGTTTTCTTATGGCTACATTATATCTTATTCAGTCAACATTTAAGCTAAGAAGCATGAATTTTATCTTGATTTTATTATATTGCTAATATACACATGCAAGGCGAGAAAGGCATCGTTATGTTTTAAATTATGGAATGAACGCTCCTTATGCATTTACTTAACCCACTAATTACCTAGGGTTACAGCTATCTTGTAATTGTGTGTTCATTTGGTGATTAACCCCAGACAGGACAAAATCGTTTTGCCATAGGGGTAATATCGACATGCTACTAATGATCATGATCTGAAAGGCTCACGAGGTCTTATAAGGATCTCTGGTGAGCTTATTATCGACTTTTCTTCCATAGCATCTTACACCATGCCGTTGAATAACAAACAAAACCTGTATACGTTTCCTGTTCTCGAGTGAATTCATTAGTTTTGACTCTAGGTTGTATTGTTATACTTCTGTACTCAAATATCACTGCTGGTCAGATGATCTTTGGAGAAGTCACCAGCTTATTTGATGAGCCATTTTTACATACGAGAACTATGAAATAATATACTATAGTTGTCAACTTTCTAAAACTTAATTTTTAGCTACATCATTGTGCAACATGAGTTTCCAATTGTTGTTTTTTACGATTAGTGTGCGTGTTATCTGTTTTAATAGATCATTACGTATTCATCATCATAAGTGAGAATGAAAATCATCCAATTAATGGTACATGTATTATTTATATCTTATCCATTGCGCTGCATGTTTCGATTATAAAAATCAGAAAACGAAAAATGTTAGCTTCAAAATAGCAAGACGAGTTGACCCATGGAATAATACTAGCCAAATAATTAACATTCTTAATTCTTATCGAATAACGTTTCTTTGTATGTTTGAAAAACCGTCGAATTTAAATTCGCCATTTGTTTCCTTGACATTAGTTCTATCACGAGGCAACACACGTAAGTTAATAGTTTTTAAAACTTTGCAAATCCATTGAGGCGTTAGTCTCATGCAGGGCTTTCGTTAAGACATATTGTAAAAGGTCAACCTAGATCTGATCCTTTCATCATAGTTGCTTATTAAAGCAAAAAACCCACGTGACTTCGGCCCTTCGGTGGGAATTGCTTTTATTGATTTTTTTCTCACTGTTCACTTTTTCGTCGTATTTTTTTGATGGGCTTATACTGAGTAAGCAGAAATTTGCGACCACCTTAGTGCTTTTATTATGTCGTGTGTATTAAAAATCGCCTTTCACGCAAAATTTCACACAGATTTCGTAAGTGGCACAAATGTAGCGCCCCTCTGACTCTGGCTTACAACCACTAATCCAGTTGACATAATGCTGAGTGGAGGGCAGTTGTAGGATAATTTGTGGCATTTTTGATGTGTATATGGACAGACATATCCGTGAAATTTACTTCCTACATCGCAATAAATCCGACATATCTTTAATGTTAAATTTTTAATTAACACGAACACTTATCCAATGAGTTATTATTCAGTCTGTTTCCCAGCGTGGAATATGCAGCGATAATATATGATATACAGCTGGGCGCATTCGTATGTTTTTATTGTAGAGGAAATGATAAAGTATGATTAATGACAGGCACATTTCAGCCATCAGTTTCTTGACTGCTTGACTTGAAAAACTAGCTTGGCTGAAGGAAATGCGGTCTTCAGCAATCGTGTTTATGGTTACGAAAAATGTAAATAAAATCAGTTACTGTCGTGTTTATAGTCCCACTGAAGCCATTTTTCATTTTATATGTAAATCATGCTATTACTGAATTTAAAACCAGAAGAAGAAAAAAAAAGGTAAAACAGGAAAAAGTACATTTCATAAATTACTTAGAATGTTTAAAATAAATTTCATTCTGTAATATTGTGTTATTCAGTAAATTTATATGAACTTATCGTTTACGTAATTCTTTTACTTATTGTTATACCGGTAATAGATACTTTATAATGAGCATGATGCACATTCTCTTTCTATCGATTGACAATTTATTTAAGTCTAAAGTAAATACTATACATTATTTTGAATTCAATGCATAAGTATTAAGGAATGCGTCACTATAGCCTTCTACAGGTACTTTAAGCTTATCATAAACTGACAAATCTGTTTGATATACTTGGTGCGACAATATTGGTTGCTAAGCCAAAGCAATAAATTTAATTTTAAGCCTTTAGTGTCGTATGTTTTTTATGTTACCTTCGCGAATTTTTCCTAAATATTTTTATTTAAAATGGCTGATGTTTCGCCACTTGACATAAGTCAACCAACGCATGACTAACGATGTAGAGAGAAGCAAATTGATTAATCTAAGTCCTTGGCCATTATTCTAAGCTCCGTTCAGAAAGCATTTCCCAATTATTTACGCTACATTAATGCCTTTAAGCCCTCTCCATTTGCCAGGTCTTGAAACGTTTTTTTACCCTTTCTTAAGCTTGTTCTGATGAATGTAATGCCAAGACCTTTGCCTCATTTACATTTATCAATACGCTTTGTTTTGATTCATTGAATTAAATCTAGAGCTTGGAGAATTTCCTAGACATGTCAAGTGAGAATTTTTTGACCGACAATTGTTTCGTTTGATAAATGAAATGGTCCGTGAAATTAACGCATGAGGCATTAGTCAGATGCGGTTGACTTAAACGAAAACTTCCGACGCTTGGTAATTGATAATGAACAGTGCGTGAATTGTGATAAAACGTTGATCCTTCTTGCATTCAAGATTATTCATAATCATTTTCATATTCATATCAGCATTTGTTGAGGACAGGTTATGGATACAAAAGGTGTCTTTTATAGTATTCTGGATAAGATGCATCGACTCATTATACGAGATTTTTCATCGAGTTTTAATCCAACATCAATTAGAAAACTTGCCGATTTTCAGAAAATTGCCGATTTTCAAGCGGAAAATTTAGATCGTTAATATTTTTTCTACGTGTATTATATTAAAAAGAAATTGTATTACGTTCTACTACTACTGATGCAGTTTCTCACGTTTCTTGAAAATTCATATGTCATTTTATAAATACCATTACCCGTTGTAAGGTTTCGTCAGTCTTGCAAGAAATCCTCGCACATGAAATTATACATCATAAGACGTTTGTTTTGAGGTGTACTAAATGTTTCTTTTTATATGCATTTACATAAAAAGTTGAAGCAACAAAATTTACTAAAGCGACAGCATTTATTTACCACTTAATTTAATGGGATTTTTTGTGCATAATTTGATGCATGTGGGCGCAAAAACTTTCATCACCATAATGACATTATTAAGTTAGCAGCATTTCCCTACAAATGTTTTTCCCCCCTTACGTCTTTTAGTATCTTTAGGGATATGGCGGATGAAATTACAAGTGAGTATCGATTAAAAAAACTATAATTATACTTGGAGTTTGAATTAAAATTCTGTAGTTTAATGGCGAGTTAATGCGGTAGCTTGTTCCCTATCCTCGACTCGCTAATAACATGTTGAGAAAGTTGACAAAAATGCAGCATTTCGATCGATTTTACGACACATTAATTCATATAGTCTTCGCAAACCCTCCTTTGAGATTTTCTGTACAGCAAATTAATGCTATTACAAATTCGTTGAAGCTACACACTGCAGTGCTGCACTGTATTCATGTTCCTGACATGGTAACCGTCATGACATTTTCATGAAAAATTAATTATAAAAGATTTTCAAACATGGCTTAGGCGTTTTTACAATGAAATAATCTGTTTTTAGTGTTTTACAAGTTTTATACAAGTTTTATCCACCTGTATATCTACTCGATATATATATATATATATATGCTTGATTGTTTTACAGTTTGTACGCCAAACGTGTAGTCCTATAGTACTGCACATTACCAGCATGACTGCAGTTCTATTTGTTTCCTACAAAACCAGAACATGTAAAGTATGTGTTGATAATGTGGTTCATGCGGTTTTTGACAGTTCATTATAGGGTTTCAGTTAGTTTTATTCTTCGCATCTTTTGGACTGCCACGTCGCATTCTGCAGCATTTCATCTCCAGATTTATTGAATTAGTACGTGATGCGTTTTTATGTGGAAATTCCTCATACCAGTAATTGAATCACATAGACGATTTCTTTCCTAGAAAATGAGAAGGTACATAACGAATATCCATTTGTATGCAAAATCAATTTTCACTTACCCCAAATGTTGATTCTGGCACTGTTGGTAGCATTTCCTATTCTGTTGGATGCTATGCAAGTGTAGATGCCTCCATCCTCCACACGTGTTTCTGTCACATTCAAATTACTTATTGTGTCTCCCCCGCTGTTTATGTACGTATTAATATCAAATCGCTTCTGCACCGAAATATCCACATCGTCTAATTGCCAGCTCATTTGCACTGGTGGGTTGCTGGAAACAACGCACTGAAGATATAGGTCGGATCCCTGTTTGATTTTCATTTCAGCGAAACGAGATTTGAACTCTGGTACAGCATCTATGTTAGAATAGAAATCGATGAATTTTAGGGCCTAGAAATAAGCATCTTCTACCGAAAACAATGTAGATATATTCTTGAATACTTAGTTTATCACTTCGATCTTATACCTCATTTTTACATAAATGGTTAATGCCCCAAAGTAGTAATTTTGCAGTTTGAAAAAAAAATAATATATTGTTTTTAAAAACCGGTCACACGTGAATACAAAAGATGGCAGTGACTATGTTTTTAATCTATTGCGTTCAAGCCTATTATCGTTTAAATAGAAGTGAGTTTTTCTGACAAAAATCACAGATTTAGAATTTTTTTTGAATATGTCTACTGATATTTCAACGTTAAAAATCTTACCTCCCAAGACAATTTCAGCTGATCCTTGAGCTGTTTGCTCATCATTGGCTACGAAGCATTGATACATTCCCCTGTCTTCCCTGGCGACATCGCTGATGCTAAGAATTTGCTTGGAAAGCAATTGGGTTCTTCTGTTTATTTGTATTGGTTGACCATCTTTAATCCAAGACACAGAATGGACAGGATGACCTGATATATCACAATTGAGCATTGAGGTGCCACCAACGTTGGCCAGTTGAACCTGGGGTTGAACTCGGACCTTCAAATCCGCTGCAAATAACACGACCGTTATTTTGTTAAATTAGAAACCCTGGATAACAGTTTCTAGAGAAGTTCAATCCAATTTAATCCAATACGTCTACAACTATTTCACTTGATTCGGAAACTTTTTGTTTAGACTTAAAGACAAAAATTGGAGTTTGTGTTTCCTCGCGATTAGAAGTCCACAAATAATGGAAGTCGAGTTTCAGCGAAACTTTTTATTAATTTTTTTCTCGTACTGGGTATTATTTCTCAAATCGGCTTATACGCGAATTATTTTGCTCAGATTCATGCAATCTAATTTTGCACACCAATGAGCTTATATCGATTTCGCTTAATTCCTACAGTACGCTCATAAGCGTATTCAAAGTTTTTTATTTCCAATTTTATTAATTTTCATTAATATACGAGTTAATGTTGCTAAGTATCAGCAGTATTTACTTTTAGTTTTAACCAATGAAATCGCAATGCTATAAAAATTTCAAGAAACAATTGCTATTGTAAAGACAAAGATGGGTTAGTTTTTTATAATTAGGAATTATGAAAGAAAAATCGGCTTTACTCCGCTCTGACACAATTAAAATTTAAAATTGCCCTTCACTAAGAAACTAAAGCTAATTTTAGAAAACCAGTATATTTACAAAATATGTAAATATAAAATTATTAAAAAACGATAGCTACTAAAAATATTAGAGATAAATGCATTCTTCACATTAAATACCTTGGTTTAAATTTTCATCCATTTTTCTTCAAAATGTAATAGGTAACGCATATCATGCATAGCATTACTTAGTTTTATTTCCGAAGTGACGATGTCCTACAGCTCCATATCATTAATTACTGCATATTTAGTACTTCTTATGTGAAAAATTCTCAGAATCGTTTTTGTTTCGTAATTATTAATGGATTCAAGAAAAGCATTATTCAGGAAACAGAATTTATGCAAGTCAGATTCCTGTGGTTAAACTAATGTTAGTTCTTCTCCTAATGTGGCATGGTGTTTCATTTCTGACCATCATTTCCGCCACAGATAGAGCTTGTTGACGCCAAATGCAGTAAATTTAATGTATTTTTTTATAAATCTATAGACTCCTTTGTTTTCCACGACCTCCCTCTGAGAAACTGCATTAGCTAGTGTTTCAAAATTGTTTCCACGGAATCTTCTCGTGAAGATGTATTGCTGGAGAAAATCAGTAATTTAGGGCTATTATGCATTATGCAACACTCACATCGGGTGGATGGTCAGCATGATTTCTTCCTTATCTCAGGAGCCTGCATTATCATGTTAACGTTTTCATAAAAAATTCCATCGAAATATTGTTTGCTACTAAAAATTTGATGGTTTGTGGAGAAAAACAATAGATGAATTCGAAATAAATCTTCCAGGACGTAATGCTGGGCCATTTGGGAATACTTTGATTTCTAGCTTTAGCATTTCTCTGGCACATCAAAGGCATTTCACGCCATTCCTTTATGTCACAATGTTGGGTCCATGCAAAAAATGCTATGAAATTGACGTTGTTTTATTTGCCACAGTAATTGTTGGAAGATTGCTTTTCTTTCTTTTTTCAAACTGAATCTGAACAATTGAATTGCAGGCGCCGTTTCCCAGCGCTTGATTTCACAGCACTAAATCAACAATAACGGTAGAACCTTTTTTGGATGTTCATTTGTTCGAAAATATAGATGAGAATAGTTTGGTAACGAACGAAAGCGTATATACATGTACATGTACATGTGTTTTTATTAGTGGCACCAAAGAAAAAACAAGTTAATGTGCTTACCTGTTATAGTCAACGTGGTTTCTAAATGTTCCTCGCCCACACTGTTGTTTACTATGCAGGTGTATAAACCACTGTCTTCAATGGTTGCATCTTGAATTATTAAAAAATTATTTTGCTGCCTAATTCTACCGCCATTTGGAAAGCTTAATGGCTCCTGGTCAGATAGTTTCAACCATCTGAAATTTAAAAGAAAATATTTGTACTCAACGATATTTTACAAATATTGAAATATTGAGCATAACGTTACATGAGCATGTTTCTGTAAATGATTGCCGGGTAAGGCATGCATTTTCAGAAAGTGTCTAAAACGTAGTTTTTGAAATTCATAAACATTAATTTGAACAGGGTTTTTAAGACCAAACAAGTACAGTATTAACAAGTCAATGTCCTTTCAAAAAATATTTTTGCAAACTTAAAGTATTAAGGCCATGAAAATGCAGTATCGTATACAGTTAAGCAAAACGTTCACATTGCTTGCACATGTACATGTATAAGGTACTTGGTGTTTTTGAATTATCAATGATCATTCTGGGATAGTGGGTGTTATTTTTATTTTCCCCTATAACACCTGCATTTGGCCTCGGTGAGTTATTTATCACTCGAATTATTTTTATTAAACCTGTTATGGTGTTTTATTCTGTTATATTTCTCCGCTTTTGTGATATCGAATAACGGCATTATATTAAAGTTTTTGGCTTTATCTCGGGTACAAGGAAGCTTCTTTTTTGTGTCATTTTTTATTTTGCTGAAGATTTCTTAAAGTTAGCCTCTATAAAAGTAAGGCAAGTTGTCGATAATGCCTCATGAAATGGGTAGTCTGTTGAATGTGAAGAGATATATTGCCGAAGTGCGTCTTAAAGATACTTGTAACTCAATATTGTCAGTAAGTATCGTAGAAAAGAAGTTAAGAAAGCATCATCAAAGATCTTCTTCAAATCTTTATTGTTTAGGCGAGGCGTATATACGAGCAAGTAAACTATATTTTTGAAAAAAGTTTACGAAGTCGAAATTTGATTTAAATTGAATTATTAAATATGTGATTAGTCTTGCAGAAAATCAAACCCGGGCTTGAAATTAATCAAATATGTGGAAAATTTAAACTTATTCTGGTGCTTATAGCTGTGTACGGTATACCAAATAAATAAGTGTATATATATATATATATATAATATATGCCATTGAAAGTGAAACAAGGAAACATGCTTATTGGCTTTGATTTGAACATAGCATCTTTAATTTGCGTTTTCAGTTTCCAGTTAATTAATACCGTATTCAAGAGTAATTCCGGGAAATGTTGTCTTTAGAAAAGATTATCCAAATAGAAATGACTGCATTACATTTGATGGCATCTCCCTCGTGTTTCCTTGCTAGTAGCTTAAGATAACTTTTGATTTGAAGGTGATAAATACATGTATGTGAATTGAAATGCAAAAGTCAACAAAGTCAATTGGGGATTTTTGACTGCCAAAACTTGAATACTCGGCCTTCAAAGGCCCGATTGGAAAATACATTATTTCCATATTGAGTGAAATAAACAGACATTCGTAATTTCGCCGATATCAAGAGATGCTTCCGTCATTCTAAAGAAGATTTCGGAAAGTTTAATTTCCCGTTTCAAGGATCAGTACTGTAGGCTGACTGGAGACGTAGGGTTCATAAGAAAGCATCTCTGTGTTTATGTAGAAATCCGCTCATAGGAAACTGAAAAATAGCTCAATTGAAGTTTCAGACCACCGATAGACGTCTCGAAAGCTCAACAAAGACATATAAAGGATGAAATATTCGAGCTCTGTTTCTCCTTCGCAATTTCGATGTGAATATTCTCGTTCATGCATTGTGAATTTCACAATGAAGTTACACGAGAGTAATGCGTAGAAAACGATATATGTTTGAGCGTTTTCGTCTTGCCTGACTTGACTCTTCTCGTAAAAGAAATCTTTCGCACAGGGCATATTGCAACTTCTGGAAAACGCCATGCAAAGATAGTTTTCAAGTGGTTCTCTACTGGCTTTTCTTGGGAAATAAGGCGCCTGTGCGCAATTTATGCACCATTCATCTTCTCTGCAAGAACACCCAATAGTTAAGGAAGAGTTTCTCTATTGAGGAAGCACCATTAAGCATACGCCTCTCCTTTGCACTATTTATGTATGCTTACGAATTGCTCGAAAATGAGATCTAAAGTTGGCAGATTTTTTTTTGCCAAATGCAAAAAGCTTGTTTTTGCAATTTGCACATTTACACTTCTATGGAGGAGAACTGCTTGGAAATTGGGCCTGAGGCTGCATTTATTCGCCAAATGCAAAAAGCTTGTATTATTTATGGTTTTGATAGGTTCTCTGCCGTTTGATATTTTCCTCTTTCTCTTGTAGTCTATTTTTGACCTGCTTGCACAGAATATTCCTATACATAACGGTATATTCCCCAGCGAACGAACCTGTGTTATGATGCTTTGGAATATGAAGACAATTGAGGTGTGAAAAAAATTGTGGACATTGCACTTATTGATAAGCTAACCCTTTTCCTCTACATGTAGCACTCGTAAGCAGACATTTTCCCTGCAAGCAAAACTATTGTTCTTCACGTGCGACTATACTACACATGACAGAATTGTTCTGAATCTCATCAACCCTACAGAATTGCGCTATTTAATACGGTTGAAAATACATATTTTATAAATGTAAATACTTGTTTATACTGACTTGTTATGAACATCTTATCACGAGCACAATAACATATATGTTGCGTACTTCTTCAGATCGTTGTAAATGTGAATTATTCATTATGATGTTTTTTATAAGTTGATACATATGGTTTTATAACTTTTTACAAACATTGTAAGGACTACTATCCGATTGTGGATGATTAAATTCTCGGAATGTCCAAACCAGCAAAGCATACTCATTTGGTAATGAAAATATCATTTATCACCTTCCAACTATAAAAATTTCAGAATCTTAGTAGTTTCAGTTCCAATACAGAAGAATGACCACAAGTTAGATTTACTGTATTTTATTCATGTGTGTTTTTCAATTTGGTGCATTTTTAAGGCTGGGCCTTTTAGGGATCAGTCAAATATTTCGCTCAACTGTACTCTTTTACGAATCTGCGTTTTCTAACATGCAATCTAAATCAATCTTTTCGTTTTAATGGTACGGAAAAAGTTCATACGCAGAAGTAGAAAGTAAGATATGATCTATTGATTTTGTTCAAAGCCACATGGCAATTCCCTCATTTTCACTGCACTTTATAATCTCGTTTAATGAGCAATTCGTTGCACTCCTGCAGCCTGCATTGCTGGCAAATCCAGGTCCCATAAAGCCCCATTTAACAAAAGATAATTTGAAGTATAGGTTCTTTGGCTGCTACGCTCTGTAGTCTGATTTCTTCAGTAGGGGATTTTTGTTGCCAAGTAGGACGAAAAATGTGTTAGAACTTTACATCTAGACATTACGGAACGAAAAAAAAAGGCATTTAAATGCCATGAATTCGTTTGAGCCGGTAGATCTTGAAACAAGTGGAACTGATTCCAGCTTGTAAGAGAAAAAAGATCAATTTCGTATATGCTCTTGTAATATTAATAAATGGGAAGGAGAAATAATTGTGGGATTTTCAATTTAACTGATGGCGTAATCAAATATTAATATTATGGTTCGGAGGAAAAAAACTCCGGTTATGATGAATGCTATTGGCCAACTTTCAATTTCACTTCCTAAGCCTAGGAAGCAATTTTGCAAATGGGATTAATACGACGGTTTTTTTTCTTTTAAATTGGTGTAATTTCAGTAGAGAGATATTTCCTGAGCCCACTTTAATCAGTCTAAACTGTTTGAGGATCGCAATGTGCCAAGCCGTGCAAAAATATATATTAATATCGTTGTTTCTACTTGAATTACCACAATTTATCATATATTTATTCGCGGAAATTTGCCTACATCAAAATAATGGCTCTTCAAATTGGCGACTTTTAAAAGTGGAAAACTGCGATGTTTCTTCAAAAGCTGCGAATGACATTCATTCTAAGTGTCTGCAAATTTCTTCTCTGATGTGTATTGTGGCCTTAAACGGTTTACCTGCAATAACTGAGGCAATATACAGTAAGTACAGGATATTCCCGAATTTTCAGTAACGTTAAATACGTCATTGCCAAAATCTCAAAAATTGTATTAAAGAGCTAATCGCCATGCATGCATTATTGTGGGCGGAGGTGCAAGTCTAAAATTGTCGTAAAAATTGGATCAAGGAAACAAATCTAAATTACAGAATGAATGAGTATATTCCGATAATTGCTGCTTAATTTATTATTCAGCCCACAGCGTCCAGTGCGTCAGTGGACAGCAAAATAAATTCAAATAATAAATAAATTATTTCGGTTTGTTTGATGTTGCTTTGATCCAATCACGTGCTGGCGAGCGCGCTATACAGGCCGTTGTTGAAATGTTGAATTTAGTCAGCAAAGTTTCGCCAAAATTGCTTCCCGGCATGCAGAACCCACCAAATACCATATTATGAACAACTTGCCAGCATTCTATAAATGTTGGACTTTCGGCCCTGGGCTCTATACTAAAGGGAATCGTTGTTATGCGCTATCAAATATATCGCGATGGCAGTTTAAAATGCATCATCCCTAATCGTCGTAATTTTATGTGATTTTGAATGGTTCGTCTTCAGTAACCCTATCAATTGAGTCGATGCGCATTCAAGAGACTTCCTTTATAATCGGCCAATTCGGATTTTATTCTGAAAGCATTATTATGCCCTTGAGTTATCGTCCTATCCCATAATTCACATAAGCACTGTAGAGGGCGATGCCTAAGCTCATCCTCTTCCTTTTCGTACCTATTACGAATTCCTGATAGGTTTTCAAAGCACATTTTTACGAGTTCGTATCTTTGCTCGTGTGAAAGAACGCTTTTTGATTTTTTTATGCGAACTGACTTTGCTGGTCAGTTTGTTTATATGTATCTGTTCGTAACTCACACCAGACATTCAGTTACACGCAGTTGTGATATCGAGCAGGGGGGTCAATTCACACTGAAGATGAAGCCCTCACGCACAACCGACCTCCCTTCTTGATCATCACATCAAGTTGGGAAGCTAGTCTTGCATTGATCATACATGCATACATGTATGGTGATCAATCACGTTCAAATATCAATATATGGATAACACACTTAATCAGGCAATTTGGAATACATGTACTGAGCCCCACCAAGGAGCTGCACCCTACTGTTTCTCGAATGATATTTCCACCATTGCTGGTAATGTGATGTTTTTGAACCTGGTACCGTTATAAACCAGTTTGTTTGATCCTAGAAATCCTTTGGGGCCCTATAGGGCTTGTAGGAACCGACATACTGGTATATAATGATACCTGGTTCCAACACCACATTACCAGCAACCATTATACTTCAACCTGGTAGTATGGTGGTGAGCAACATTAGGGCATGTATATGTATACTGTACATGTATGTTTCGACATACGTGTGGCGCTCTAGCTACTCCGTATACACTCAGCTTTTCCTTTGGAGTCATGATGAAAGATGTATTATTGCAAGTTTGAACGCAGGTTTAAAATAATGTTGTTAAAATCTGTTAAGAAATATTGTTAGTAGTACACCTTTAGAAAAGTCGTTTATGATTCAAATTTCTGGAGAAAAATTTTTAGAAACGTTTTTGCCATTCACAAACTTAACGACTCAAACTCCAGAAATGACTTTTATATATGCTACTATTGTTCAGCGAATATAAGGCAAGTTCCGGCTAGCTCATCATTACTTCTTTCTTCGTCTGGCAAATATCTTGGAGCAACAGCATTTCGGACGTTATCCAACTCAAAGGAAATCTGTTCTGCCCATCGAACAGAGGTTGGCGACATAGTTGCTCCAAGAAGAGCTGTTCTGTGGTGGGGTGGTGGGGAATGTAACCTAAGTTTGAAATATGCTCTTTTTCCGCTCTGCACCCTTGCGTGAAATCGTGCTCGTCATTTCAAACTAAATAGGTGCATATCTTGATTTGTAAATCACTATCGACATTGGCCAGGGAAACAAATTCCGGCTTTTCTCTCTCTGTTTGCTTTTCAACCCCGAAATCATATCGACGAGAGCGTACAACAGATGTTTTTTTTTCCTGGCAATTTCCGTGGTTTTATTCGCCACCCCCACCCGCTTGAAATCAATCGATAAATAACGAGCGCCGACTCCCTCGCATATTTATTCCAACATGGTCTTGCACGGGTTATATGCCTCATTGGAATTGGGTTAAGAAAACTGGTGAGAAAGGAAGGCATTGTGCATGATGATCAAAAGGCTGAGGCATCAATCTCGTTTCACCCAAGAAACTTAATTCACACTCGTTCTCCGCTCCCACGATTTCCAACAAAAGCTCGCTTGAAACGTGCCAGCAGACACCTTTTGTTTCAATTTCAGCATTTTACTCCCGAGGAATTGTTCGAATTCATCGACGAAGTTTCGCTATCTCTGGCGCCAACGTTGAAGGTTCTGCCGAGCAGAAACCAATAATAATGAACATTTCAACAATCGATTAATGAAGCTGTCGAACGGTCCTCAATCGATACTCAAGTAATATAGCATCATTAACGACGTTATCATTCGTCTGACACCTCTCCTTTGTGAATATTAAAAAATCTGGAAACTTTGTCCAACATTCTCTTCAAAACCCCTCTCTGAGAACGTTTGTTGTTGGAAATCTCGTATGGTAAAGGATTGCATGCTGCTGTGTAAGCCCTACCATAGATGACGCAGCATGGGATCTTGAAATGTGCTTCCCATTGTCCAAGCATGTAGGACAGCACCATTTGTCTGGCATCTCTCCCTTGTGAACATTAAAAAATTTGGAAACTTTGTCCAGCATAATTTTCAAAACCCCTCTCTGAGGCCATTTGGTTGATGGAAATCTCGAGTGGTCAAAGATTGCATGCTTCTGTGTATGCCCGACTATAGATGGCGCTGATATCTTGAAATATGCTGTCTGTTGCCAAAGTGTATGAGACGTTTCTCTTTAGAGACCGTTGGGCCATTATGCTTGGCTTTTAATGATGCACATAACAGAAGAAAACGTTAATAGCTGGATAGCATATGCACAGGAATACATGATGCAGCAAAGTTTTATTCCGTCTTACACTATTTCTCCTGTTATGGACATGTTTACATTCACTTTTTCTTGTTTTTCTGTAAGCAAGTAGGTAATGTACATGTATTTTAAGGAGGTTTACTCCAAAAACGTCCTGGGTTTCTAGTCTTCATTTCCCTATTTGTGTGCGCCTTTAGAAAGTAGAAGCAAGAAGCCACAGTATACTTGATTCTCATTCGTTATTTTTTTAAAGAAGCACCACTATCCTTTTCTGTAATGATGCTTGAAATGTTCAAAGCGAATTGTTATGTTTCTATCTATAATTGTAACGTTGCTTTTTATGAATTCCATCCAATCTTTTTAACTCTTGCTCAAACAACTTTTATATACAAATGGATGCCATTCCAGCGTAGAAGTGATGTTAAAATTCGATATTGCTATTTTTGGATAATAATTCTGATTTATCAAACCTACCTGTATGTTGGTATCGGAAAGGCTTGAGCTGTGCACGATAATTCAACTGCCTCTCCTTGTTTTCCTTTTATCGTCGGTGCGGTATTTGTTATTCTTGGTGGCACACTGCTCTGAGGATCTGTAAATAAATAACAGTACATTGAAAACTCAGCTTATCAGAGCAAATTAATTTTAACGGATGTATATCCCGCTTGATTTATTTTAATTTTAAATGAAGTTAGCATCTGTGCAAATCAGGTTTTCCATTCAATTACTTAATGAGATTGTATCATGCATACGCATGCATGTACCTTACCGGTATGTCATCCATTACTAATACAAAACAAGTAGCGTTTTAGTATGGCTTGCGGAACTATTTTACAGCTTTTTATTGCATTTCAGTTAAAATATTCTAAGAAATTATTAAGAATAAAGTATTAAAAATTATTTAGATATTTTTACAATTTGTTTTTCGTAAACAGTGAATTTTTGTTACATCAATAATGGCTGAAAAATGTTTACAACAAATTAAAGTGGATATGTCCTGCGAAAGTTATACATGTACACTGTACATAGTGTTATCAAAATCTTTAATATATGCAGTTTACTTCTTTACATGGAGTTTTTAAATTTGGAAATGGGTCTGTGATGGATGGTATATAAACACGAAATCAGTAGAGCAGCTGCAGCATTGTGTGACATTGCACTACTCATTTCAATAGTTTAACTTTATTCGGATGACTAACCTAAGTTTTTCATCGTGCTTCAGCAATTCAAAGAACTTATAATTTCCTTCTATTGATTGCGTTTCTGAGACCGAACGTATTTAGGACTAATGTTAAGAAAGAAGTGGTTTCATTTCCTGCAAAATAGTAATTTCTTTGTTCGTATAATTCACCAGTAATGAGATTATATGAAAATGTAATTTCGTGGCTTAAATTTGCATACTAGGTCATCGTTGTATGGAAACTATACTCTAGCGTGTATTTTCGTTTGAAACGAATGAATGTATGAAATTTTTATGCTCGGGATAAATGTTGCTCGTGTGCATTGGCGAGGATTTTGTGGATGTTTGCTAATCCATGATACCTATCACGCTTCCTTATTAAGTATTGCGTTATTGATCATAGAAAAAAGAAAAAAACGGGGCAAAGATAGAGCGTATTATCGATTTTTGAAAAGTTTAAGCCGTTTATCTATATGCAGCAACTTCATAATCCCTTATAAATGTTGCCTTTGTATGTTAATATTTGGGGTAAGAAATTCCTGAACGTGCTACTCTCTTCATGATATAATTTAATGCCTCTTCCTCATATTTACCAGGCAGCTCTTCGAGTGTATGAAATGAACAGATTAAAAGTCAGCTTGTGGACTCGTTACATTTACCCCAAACAGGTGTAATTCACTAATAAACGTTGCTCTCGCAATTTAATGCAATTATACACTTGGGACGAAAACGCAATTAATGTTACGTAACATTCCTTCTTTTGTTTTGTGTTTGAGTTTAATAATGTGAGTACCAGAAAATGTTTTGGTGCAGTTGCAATTCAACCCTTGGGCATACAAATCATACAGTACGTGTATAACAGACACGAGTAGTAGCTAGCGCTGACCGAATTAAATTAAGCTGCAGTGTTCAAATGTCCTTTAAATATTTTTTATGCATATGATGTCGTGCTTTTTGGTCTTGCTTAAAAGTGGATCTTAAAACTAGTAAAATTTATTAGCTGCAACACTGGAGGGAAATACACTGGGGAGCTATAGCATTTTTCAAACTTAAACTGCTCATAAAATATTTATTAAGACCTCGTATAAAGCACCTTCTACCTGATATGTCATAAATTTATAAAACAGACCTGGTTTAACACATGTTCGTATATACATGTACATGTGCAGACTATAAAGCTTTGTTTGTTGTGGATTTTTACAATCATTTTTAACTATAAAATTCAACTGCCTGCAGAAAAATACTAATTCCTGTTGAATGTATTGTTCATTTTTAAAACAGTAAACAAACGCTTTATTTATTAAACATTTCGTATATTTTAATTTAATATCGCATTAAATAAATTGCATTATGAGGTGCTGTTGATTGCTGTCCGATTAGATACTGCAGTCAATTAAAGCATTGTCAAAGCATTGCTTATCTTTTCTTTAGGCAGATATATTTCCAAAATCTTGAGAAGTTTATTTATATTCTTATTAATCCGCAGCGTACATATACACACGTTTTTCTCAAAATATCATTCTTTATTTTAATTTTATGTATCTTGCTTTTTGATCAGTGCTAATCAGCACGGTTGCGTTTAATAATGGATCAGGTCACGTTGAAAATTATACTGTATTTAAATTAATGAAATTCTGTCCGAAAAGAAGTTATCGTAAATCCTTTCCTTCTTTTGTTGATTGCCGGTCTAGACGCTGTTTCATTGTTTATTTAGTATGATAATTACGATCTTTCGAATTTTCTGCTTCACTTTTCTGACATTTATCGTTGCATTGTAAAATTTGCTCTCATTTTCATCTTATCAAAATCCCTTGGAGAGTTAATTTAATCTCGCAAATTGCCTATTTGTGCATTTCACGAACTCATTAGCATTTTATTTTGTTTGTCCGTGAGGCTGTTCGTATATTACGTCACGCAACTACAAAGGCAATTTGATAAATCAGATGACAATCACTTATGGATATCAAATCTTCTTCCTTGTCAAATATACGTGTATGTTTTTTTTTTTTTAAATGGATAGGAAATAGGAATATTGAGAGAATGAAATTTTATTTCTCTCAATTTGGCATTTTCAAATAAGTCTAAATCATAGGCCTACTTATTTGTTGTGGTATAATATGAGTCGATTTTGCCTGAGCTTTTTCAATTTGTGAATTTCCTTTTTTGCTCATTCATGTACGTGTACTCAATAAGCAGGTGGGACTCTAGCAAATCTGCATAAGCAGGACTGAATCATTTTGGTAGTCAGTATAATTTCCCCATTTATATATTAAGTAAAAAGAAAGTTTTTCGCCTGGATAAAGAAAGTTTAGATAACGATTAAATTGGTTATTGCGTTATTGCAGGTATTTGAGGTACGACCATTCAGTGTATGTAATGCATTTTAAATCAACTCGAATTTATTTCAAAAACATTGTTAGGAAATTAAACTCGTTGAATGCACGGCACGTTCCTCGTGCGCAAACTAATTTCGCTTCTTGTGGTTTCTGCCTTGTTCCCGCTAGCTTGTCATGCACAACAACACAATTTTATTGAAACAAATTTGAATATCCGTAATATGATGGAAAAGGCACTTAGGTCCCAAGGGACGGTATGCAAAATTTATATGCATTAGATGCGTTTTAAAGGGCTGATACGTACAGCGCGCCATGATGCACAAAATCCATTTGGGTATATTATCGAAATGGTTGCATTCAAATCTTTCTAGCTTATGATCTAGTTTAAGCTCGGAGAAACCTAAGAGAGTGCTACCAAAGCCCGCCTATGGTGAGAGCTAGCTGCTACGTAGCATTTTGGAGCGCTTTCAATTAAAAAAGTCGCTTTTGTATGGAGCTCACTTCCTGCTATTTCTTCTGGTATTTGAAATGCGAGTTGATTCATTTTGATGGATCCGGTCGTGTACCATTGATGGATCCAGCTGTGGGCCATACACCTAGAATACCAAATTTTATTGCAGTCGAAATGATGCAATATTGTCATTTCTGGCGCAGCAACAACTTAATGGACTGAGTGTCTTCAATTTTAGCGTCGGATTTTGCCTCCACGGCTATGAGAGAAAATCGCATTTTCAGGAAATGTGGTGATGGAAATGCGTTCTATGGGACCCACACATACCATAAAGATTCTTCCTACCCCCATGCAAAAAACAATTTTTATAGAGAGGCCTTCTTTGGTGCTCTGATGCAAATGTGCGAATTTTTTCATTATTTCTCTAAGAAATCTAGTACAGAAAAGCAACAAGATCTGTATGAGATCCTCTTTCGGATCTTCTTTAATGATCTTTAGCGAGGACATCTCGCAAACATCTGAAACATCTTATCTCACTAAACTCAAATTGCATGGCTCTCTGCCCACGGATATCGTCCATTATTTAAATCTCTGGTGGGATTAAGTCCTGCTTTTGGATGTGCAAAGAATGATAACTCGGAAAGGCATTAAACGTTATGTATACTGTTATCTATTTTTTTTTCAAAAACTGGTTTTATCTTCTATCTTGATGTGCGTGTTTTCAATAGGAAACCTCTTGCACCAAGATGGATCAATCTGGTTTTATGTCTAGCTTAACTTTTATGGCGATGAATATAATCTTTATGCCGAAAGAATTGAGAAATTTAACCGGAATTATCGTTTGTAAGGCCATTACTTAGCAGTAAAAGTTATCCTTACCTGTAACCACAATGGTCCCTAGGGGGCTCAGTCTTGTCTCCCCTGTTAAACGATGCTCAGTTTTGCACCTATATCGTTTTGATCCATCCTTCTTCGTGATGCCCCGGATGTACAGTTCTCCAGTTCTTGACACCATATGCCTACCTGAAGAAACGATGACATACTGTACGATTAGATACTGTAACGTGCAGTATTCGTTTCACGGAATTTTTTGAAACGAATTTATGCCAGAGATGAAAAAATCGTGCACTGTAAGACTTTTCCCACTTTTCTCCCAACTTTTCCCAACTTTACCAGACTTTTCCCCTCAAAGTTTTTCCCAGATTTACTCTTCTATAACATCTTAGAAATGAAATGTCATTGATTTAGTTCTTTCTGAAAAATCTCTTTGAATGTAATAAAACAAAGAAGATAAATTTCGCAAGCGTCATTTCGCAAAACATGCTTCTCCTCTAATTTTTACTCCTCAATATTTTCCAAACATATTTTTTTAATTTTTTTGTATGTGCATACACAGTAGCCTAAATCGGAGCTCTCAAATAAAGTGCAGAAATCCTCTTATTTTAGTTTTTTTTTAGAGTGCATTTTCGCTGGTATTCAATGGGATTTATAAATGGCATTGCTGGAGTTGTTTTTTCAACTTCGGTTATTTAGATAGAAAATAATCCACTTGCCATTTCCGGTAAAGCTTCTCGCATACTCAGTGGCGTCTTCCCTTATCCAGGCCACTACTGACACGTGATCCCTGACAAAACTCGGGACATGACATCTCAAGACAGCAGTGTTACCAAGGATGACGAACTCGTCGTACACTTGGACTTCATAAAATTGTTTGACAACTGAAAATAAAAAACAGCTGTGTTATTGTTATTCACATACGTGTACATGTATTTAGCCATTAATTGTTTCGCGTTTTAAGCTGACATTTATGGAGCCCAATTAATTAGTTGGAGTGGCGACGACGTCGCGTCTAATCCTCTTTGGAAAAGCAATTGTGATTGTTATCGTCGTCTTCTTGATTTATTTGGAAATAATAATCCGCTTTCGCTTTAATCTTCCTCGTGTTCTCACTCGTTTTTATCTCCACAAAAGTTATCAATAAAGCTTAATTTCGTTAATATCCCCTTTGGTTTTTGGTTAGTGTTGTTCAATTATTAAAATCCACTTTCTGCGAATTAATTGTAAACAATTTGGGAATTATTACATCCTAGTCTCGTTACATATAACCTGCTTCTTAAACAGTCAGTGGTCCTCAAAGGGATCATTTTGTTTGACCCCTTGATATTGCTGAATTTGCAGTCCATATGCAGTCTATGTATACATGTATAGCATTCTGCATCTACGGATCTGCTCAGTCCAAACTCTGACAGGCTGTCTGAATTTTGTGTTTGGACTTGTTCTGGTGCCTGCTCATTTATGCAACTTTCTATCGAAAATGTCAACAGTAAAACATGGTAATTTAAAAAGCCCACAAGGAATGTTAATGAATGGTCTGAATAAAATGTTAATATATAAGACCCAAACGCAGGAATGTAAATGCTGTTTCACCCTTCTGCAATGAAACTACTCGCTAAACTGCCTACAAAGTTGTTTAATTTGAATAATCCATTGATGCAACACGTACTCTTTATTCAAATACATATACCCTTCTCAAATTGAGAATACATTTAGCTTGAAGCCAATAATTACCTTTTTAGCCGTTGATTGCTGAAATATACGTATATATTGTCAGTGGTCCTCATGGGTCAAAACACAGTAAATACATGCAGGTTTTCAGAAAGGGGCTGCTAATACTATTGCTTGTTTTTTTAACAGTGTTCAGCATGCACAAGTCGTGCTGATTAAACATGTAGTCTTGTGTAAAATGAGTTTAGCGACTGTTGTCAAACTGTTCAGTCATGATCCGACTCTTTATTTAAAAATAACACAAAATTAACATTTGTAATGTACTTGTTTTACAAGTGCAGCGTGTTTTGGGCATCATCACTCTTCATCAATCATGCCGCTTAAAATGGAAAGTTGCATGGGAAGTAAACAACATCTACTACAAACGCAAATTTGCTTTTTTTTTCTAAACTTTTCAACTGCATCATGATAATATCCAAGCCATTATTCTATGACGCACGGTTTTGTTATAAACATAATTGAGACATTCTGAGCGTGCTTATTTCAAATAATATTGAAAATGACGTAGACATTTCTTGGCATGTTAAGATGTACTTAAAGTGCTTGGTCTAAAAATCTTGATATTATGTGTAATATCTCGTTAACGTCGATCTTTCAAAAACTCTTTATGTATGATATAAAGTTTGTTTTAATATGAACATTTGCTCTTACTCATCCATAAATGCGATCGAAATCGATAGTATAGTTGACTATTGATGTAAATAGTAGCGATTTATATTCATCACAAAGTGCTTCGTCTGATATATTCATGGCGCAACGCCTGTATAATGAGCAGTTGTGGTGGTCGTTAAATAACCTTCAATAAACGAAACATGTTCCTTTACTTTCAATGCATTTTAACGTTATTTTCTACGTTTCAAATTCACATCATACGATGATCAATTAATATGAAAAGCACGTGTTTAAACGCCGGATTTGGGTCGACTCTTTCTTTTGTAATGACTGTGAACTTTTAAGCGGTTATGCGAAAAAAATTGAGAAACTTTAGTGCTCAAAGACAGAAGTTTGAGAACGGAGCATTTAGTAATTAATTGCATTGAAACCTTTATTATGATTGATTTCCTGAAATGCACAAACAATATAGCAAAGTGAGAAATGATAAATCCGAAAAGCGATCAATATCGCAGACCCCGCTCACTTAAATCATTAATACGCCGCAAAGCTGATGGCAAATTGATTAATGACTTTAAAGCGGTTGAAAGTCTATGTAATTCGGCGATGTATCAATAGATTGGCAATATTAACTGTACAATTGCAATTGCAGCAATGATTTGTAGGTTCTATTTACTGTCTTCAGTCTTTCTCTCTGTTGGCATCCATGCGCAGTATACATGGTCATGGATTTATGCGATTTGCTCACCAAGACCAATTTCTCTTTCGGGAATCATTAATTTTATTCCATGCCTTAATGTTTTTTTGCGTGTCCCTCCTTTTCCACGGCTTATCTCTTAATGCCGTTATTAGTATCGTCCTGGCATTTACTTGTATTATTACATCAAAGTCACGCACATCATTGCTGTACGTCAAATGGTGATTCAAAGATTATTTATTTAGAAATCCAAATTGGACACCGAAGAATCAAGACGTTATCAATCAAAGAAAATTATCGTTCCTGCGAGTCCACTAAATCGTTCACTCAGTCTGGATATTGCAACTATATTGCGGCAGTAAATAGACATCCGATGAGATTCATGAAACTTTTTTTTACTTTGACTACTGCATTTATGCATGCAGTGGCAGAAATGGCTATATGCCATGTTCAGAAATTCATGCAAATTAATGTCATGCAGAAAAGCACATACATGTAGACATATTTTGAATGGTATTAAGGCATAAACAGTTTTGTTGATCATAATTAACACTAAGACAACACCATATTAAATGCGGAAAATATTTGAGGCACATTAATCATTTGATGCTTATAAATCCAATTTTGTTCTCACGTTACATTATTTCCATTTTTCGTAAATACAGTAGTAGTTTAATTTGTAAGTTTCTTCGTATTTGGTATCTGTTTAACTGAAAACTTCCTTTTTGTGGAATATTAGTTTCGTTGAGTCCTTACGAATTCAGAGATTCAATTCTTATTTTATTGTCAGTTTCGATCCACTTAACATTAATTGAAGACGTTTAGATGCCGTCCCTAAATACATAACACCACAGCATTATGTTAACTACGTTATTATCGAACCATAACTGCTGACACGTACGGTATGCAATGCTCTATTTTTTTGCAGTTTTGACATTTGTGCACGATGTAGAACAAGCTTAGGGACCTATCGATTTTGGGCTATTATATTTTTTCTTGTCAAATTTGCTATTCGTCGAAAATTGCATAGTGGAGCCGACTTTAATTGCGTAATGATAGGTGATCACAACACATGCAATAGCTGTCAGTTATTTGAAGCTTGCAAAGACATTTCTAATACACTGTGCAGCATTATGTGTCATTAGTAATATTTATGATAATAGAATTTCATGAGTAGTAGGCATGATAATTCACTTGACGACATAGTCTAATGTCTGAGTAGTTAAGTTAGGATGTAATTCATTTAATAAAATTAAAACTTTTGATTTAAATATATCTCATATTTTGCCTGTTGAAATTATCGGCCTGTCTTAAACTTTGGAACAGTTATTCAGCTTCATGGAAGTGGAAAATGGAACATTTATTTAACTTCTTGTTTTTAAAAACATTTTTAATTATTTGGAAAAGCTAAATTCATGTCATACATGTCATAGCAATAGTTTGCTATTCAGTAAGCCCATGACGAAACGGACAGCACTTTTATATGGAAACTCTTTACACGTTGGCGTGCAAATCGTTCTCCGTAGTCATCAAATAATGGATACAAGCACTTCATTTCCATTTGGTCCAGCCCAAACAAATTATCATTATGGTACATGTACATATATGTGTCATTTCGAAAGCGTTACATTTGCATTAAGTTAAGTATATGGGCGCAAACCTTTCATGCAATTTTGAATTGAGGCTTAATTATTATTTAAACAAAGATAATGTCAGATAATGTCAAAATGTCTGCGCAAATACTGTATAACGCTCTGTTTATTCAATATTAAGCTTAATGGTGATGGCATGTTAAATTGTTCTTACTGCATACATCTTTACGCTGACGCTGCATCAACTACATGAATATTGGTTATAAATGCAGTTCCTTAATTATTAGATACATTTATCTAAATGTCTAGTACAAATTTGGCTCTTAATGCATGCTTTCTTGTAAACGATACTGCAAAACGTATTAATGGTGTTCTCCTATAGGTTCAGAACTTATTCTGTACTGATTGAACATGGGCGCCCGCAGGATTTTTGCCAGGGAGGGGCAAAATTATCCAGGGGGGGGGGACAAACCCATGTATATAAATAATATATAAATCCAAATTTTTTGTCCATACCTCCCATGTTAACTTGATTTCCAGGGGGAGGGGGGGCAAACGCCCCTTTTTTGCACCCCCTTGCGGGCGCCCATGACTGATTCTGTACTGGTTTTTCATTTGGTTCTTGTTCCCAGTTAAAGTTTAAACAACTGCTTCTAATACCTGTTAACTGCGTGCTATTTTGCCTTCTAGGCATTGCGCCCTTTAAACCCCACCAACCAACTACTACCTGTTAACATACTTTACACGTAGTTCATTAACTTAAGATATTAAGTTGGCTATGCTTTCATCATGTGGTACACTAATACCATTCAGCTGAATGCTTTCAAACCCTTAAGGAAGATTTTCATCAAAGTTAAAAACTTAAACACAGTGTTTTATGCTTGATTGCGCTGATTAAATGAGCACGTTACGCTCATTTCACGTCAACGTAAATTTTATTAATCAGATACCTTTAGGAAGTATCTTAACCGCTTGTATTTTACACGATGAACACTTCCAAAGCTTCTATTAACATAACTCTTGCTTTCCTTCTATACAATGCTAAAGGATACCTTACATTTACAATGTACCGGTATATCGAATATTCTTAAACCAAAGGGGATGTTTAATAAGCATATGTTGAAATCATACAATTACACATACACAACTCGAGAAAATCTTTAAATGAAATAATGTGCAACAAGCACGAAACATGCTAAAATCAATCGGGAAGTATATTTTAACGTACTGTATAGATTTGGAAGAGGTAATCATAATAAAATATGAAGTATATATGCTACCTAATATTGAATCATACTTTCCATGCATGGAAATACCATTTCCTTTTTTGAGTGCATTTTCACATCTTCGGCCTTAGCGGTGAAACTCTCGTATTTAACTGTGTTATACTTCTTTTATCCAAAGGCACAAGGATATGTATATTTGCCAGTTTTATACCCACAAATTTATTCTTCATCATGCAGTATGTATAACGCCTTTGGTAAGCCTTCGACGATGGCATCGTAAATGCAGAACCACTTCAGTATTCTGAAAAATAGATATCCTTGAGTTTGACTGATTTTGTATCAGGCACCCTCACTACTTCCATATCAAATTCGAACATTATAAACATATACTGTAATTCTACCCGGTGAAAATGTCTTACATAGTTATGATATGAAATTAACAGCACTACTTTAAAGCATACTGAACATATCAGCTTTAACTTTTTTTGGTCCATCACTGTTTTCGAGATTGGCCAATCTATAAATGCTCCTGTGTCAATCTTAATTGAAAATCTTCACATTTTTTGCACTAATATGTAATTCTTTAATCAGTAATAGTTTTGGATATGTATACCTGTACAGTTTTATTAAGTTTTGCACCTGAGAAAAATCTGTCTTTGCAATCATTCGTATACGTACAATATATTGATTTGTGCCAGTCCTATATTCCATGTCGCGTGTACCGTGCTAGATGTTCACAAAAATTCTCAGCCTAATGCATTGTCCTCAATCCTATCATTTGAAGAGAAACAAAATAGGAAAAAGAACAATGAATGACTATGATTTCAAAGCAATCTGTTTCGTCCATTCTATTACACAAGTCGATAGATTTGTAGCTTTTTTTCTGATGCTCGTTTTCTGGGCTTTACAATTGACGTAAAAGTGAATATGACCTGAAAATTTAATTCAAGTTGCATGCAATTGATGCAATTGATTTTTCTGCTCAGTAACGTGCGTTTCATGAATGGAAAAAGCGTTAATTGAAATTCGCTTTGGCAAGCATTGCATTTAGTTAAAGTAAGGCATTTAGTTAAAGTAAGGCATTTGGTAGGAGTTATTCTTTGTATACTTAAGGAACGTTACCAATTCCAGCATGCAGTTTACAAATGGGAACATGCATTCTTGAATCATTTGAATAATTTTCGTTCAAATAAGGCGTCGCTATCTGTAATTTCAAAATATTCTTAATACGAATAATTGAATAATTGTGACCCTATATTGCCATGCTGGAGGCATATCACACCCTAAGCGAAGTTTAATATTTTTTTTATTTTTCTAATATTAATTTAATGTACATTTATTTGGCTTCCCTGACGTCCAAAAGATTAAGCACTAAATTATATATTTGCTTATGCTCAGGGATTATTATCCAACAGTTGGCTCAGTTGTGTTGAAATTAATTAGCAATATGCTTTCTCAACGGCAACCTGGGGCTCAAAATATTAGTTTTCTGATTAAAGCATCTCTGTTTTAATTCAAGATCAGTTTCTGCAGTAGGGCGCTTTACTCTGTTATTAATCGCCCCCTTTCAATGGATGAGATTAATAAATTATTTAAATGGTAGCAGCAGGGTCAATTGCAAACTCGTTCGAGACTTTATTTGCTTTGCCAAGACTCTTGTTAAATTTATAGTGAAATTAAGATTTTGATCCATCTTACAATCACCCATGTTTGTTTAAGCTGAAGTGCAGTAAATCCCGGCAGCCTAAGCCCTTATGTTTCTCTACGTGTACTTTATTAGCTATGTAATTGTAGCCGAAAGCATGCTATATCATTTCGCTTGACTGCCATGCACTTCAGGGTAAGAGAAAATATAATTTCGGGTATGCTTTATAGACAAGATCGACTTGTTAATCGTGCGTCCTGATGAGGAAATTTAAGGGCGTGAAATATATAAAAAATGTCACTTGTTGGAATACAATTTTGGAGGTTTTGATATTTTTAATATTTTTTTCAAGTTCATTTTTATTTTCTCTGAAATGTATACTATAGTAGTCGATACCGCATTGCGACAAAAATATTTTCTATTTGTTAACTTAAATGCTTACTTAATTAAAATTAAAATATCGAAGGCTGGCTCAAGGAATATTAGCTTTTACTGCGCGTGTACATGTACATTTTATGGGTATGTTTCTGCTACATGTAAAAATACATGTAAAAATGGAATACATTTAGTACATAATGCAATGTCTTATTCATTAGATGATTGTTAAATATATTTCCCTGTCCCCTAGCTCTGAACTATATCTACTTAGTAAACTGTATATCGATGATGTAGAGTATTAACCATTCAAATATAGTGCATGTATATACTGTAGCTATGCGGGTTAGGAAGTAATATCACCTCAAACGATTTGCGCGATTCCAATGCGACGTCAAAACTAAATGAGCCATTGATTAGAATTTTTTTTGCTGTCTCTCCTGCCTGCGTTGTTTTTTGTTGGGGTGAACTTCTTTGTATTAATAATTTAATACATGTTCATAGAGTTCCATCGATTGCAATAACCATATGGCTGTCCAGACTATTGAAAATAGTTCAAATTGAAAACACTGTCTGAGACTTTCGTTATAATCCGTTTATACTAAAGGCAAAAAAGTAAAGTACGTTGGTGTATTGTTTATGAAAAAATTATGAAACAATTAAGGTTAGTGCTTTTATGATATGAAACGAAGCTTTTTATTGCAGTTTTCTTTGTCTGTATGATTTGCAACTTAAGGCACAATTTCTTTCAGAGTTTTTATCAATAATTATACCGAATAGTCATGTACGTCTGATAAAACGTCATGTTCGGAAGAATATGGGCGCATAGCTCGTACAAAAACATTTGCTATAACAAATACGATTTCCTGCAGGGATATCATAGTGCAATTTTTATCTGTAGCAAACGCTGCCTAACAAGCAGATAGGTATTTTTTTTTCTTTTTTTATATTATTGGCGTAGTTACTATGTGCATACACGTAGGTTGCAATTTTATTGATGTGTAGCCTTCATATACTGTAGGTACAACGTTAGAAAAAACGAGCTTATGATTTGTCGATGGTATTTTGCGTTGGTGGAAACATTTAAGCATTATCATATTGTCTGAAAACTCTGCTAATTTTGCTAGATAAGATTTCCGACATAAGTTTTTATCCAAAAAGTGACATGCTAAGCAGTCTCCTTTACAAGTAAATTACAGAACAAAAGAACAAATTACAGAACAAACGAATTAGCTTAAATGCATTCGTATCTGCGTTTGTTTGAAAAATCTACGATGTTATTTCTCAACTTGCGATTAGTTTTGAAAAGATGTTTAGTCATCAAATATGTATTGGAATTTACGGTTTTCAACAATTTCTTTAGCATATTTTATAAGTAGGTTAATTATTCAGTTTTCTGTAAAATAATGTACCTCCCTTTAGATATGCAGAACATTGACGAGGTTTAACCTGTCAGGCTTCACAAGCTTGGTTGAACTGGCAAATTTATTATTGATGTAGGAATAAGTCTCTAATTATTCTCCTAAATTGATTATAACTTTGATATTTAGGACGGCTCTTGTTCACGTTTTTTTACATGTTTATTGGAATCATGTTAGCAGGACCACAAAAAGTAATTTCTTTTTTAGTTGATGTGGTGACTTTTTCAGCCTATTTATACATGTATATTGTATGAAGTTTTGGCAAATAATTTAAAGACACGACAAAAATGCTAAAAATATTCTGTAATTCCAAATACGTGCACGTATTTGGAATTACAGAATACTCTTCAGAATTCAATTGTTTGTTAAGTCTTCCTACAAAGTAATCTGAAGAAGTCACCACATCAACTAAAAAGAAATTACTTCTAACTGTCCTCTCTAATTTTAACATTCCTGCTGATATTGGTATAATTTTAAAATGTTTACAAAGAATGTATAGTTAACTCGCACAAGAATGGTCATGTATGATGCAAATGAACTTTCTTATACACGTAAGTTACTACGATGTATAATCGGTTAATTTAGCAAGCTAAAGCATTTTCAATGCAATAATTTACTAAATTTAAAGTATCCTAATGCGCATCTACTTTGGTAAGCAAGAAGCTCATCTGTTTATGGTTATTATGAGCGTAATCGGACTCTTCCGCAAAAGGCAAATTAGTTAGCACCCATTTGCCATATGATTACACATTTTTTATGAAAAACATTATGCTCTTGATATTCCTACTGTCTTATGCACAAACGATTTTTAAGGCAATATGTGTGTAGTTTTAGAATAGCGTTATTGACTTGCATTAAAGAGCGGAAATTAAGAAGCTTTCTAATAACAACGAAGCTATTTTCTGCACTTTGAATGCTGTTTTTCAGCCCTGTGGGTGTTTTCAAATGAGCTTTTTTTTGGATTTAGATTTTCTCCATGTGGCTTTTCGTATATCTTGTGGCAAAATAGGAATTCCTGGAAAATAAGAAAATGGCACGCTCCTGTTGCTAAATTGTTTATGACAGTCGTGCATCTCTTCAGAATCATTTTTTGTTGTTGTTTTTTTTTCCTTTTTTCGCTAAAGTAAGACAATGTGGATGGATTTGAATGTAACATTCTTTTGTACCTGAAACGTAATGTAAAATTTATTTGATTCATTTTTTGGATCTTATCATATGCAAGGGTTAATGGATTGAAATGGATAGTAGGCTCAGGGATGTTAACATTGTGTGATTACGCCATTTTAATTTCGGAACTTGCCATGAAACCTTTGCAAAATCATTAAGGATATAGAGGAGATTTCGGAAATAGTATACGTTGATTTCGTCTGCAGTGCGGCTATCTATCTTCCATTGAATTTTGTTACTATACAGTTGTAGACATGAAGGACTTTTGCCATAGACTTCTGGAAAAGGGATTGCAATTAAAGGTCTTACCTCCCCTGACTTTCACATTCCTGCTGATAATGGTTCCCAGCGAGTTAGATGCAGCGCATTTATAAACCGAAGCGTGAATGTCTTGTCTGTAACTTTCTGCTCGAAAAGGCATGAAAATCAAACTTCCATTTGGCATCACAGTTAATAGCCGTGGCACTGCTGTCACTAAGCTGCCATCCAAACGTATCCATTGAATGGAAGGCATGGGGATTCCCCTGGCACTGCACTCTAACTTAGCACCGGTCACATTTGAAAAATCAATTATATCCGGAGGTTCGTTGGTGAACATGGGTCCCTTCATTTCGAGCATATCACACTGGATTAAACCTGCAAGAGACAAAAAAAAATCGTTAGGGCGTTATGTCCCATGGCATCTAATGAGAATTAACTAAAGCAAGGTATCTCCAAATTCCCCGTGCTTAGTTATACATGCAAATACGAATTAGCAGTTGAGAGGTGAATCGTCCCTAAAATTGGATTTTAGGAGATTTAAGACATGAAGTTTTCTGCGATTTCAACTATATATGGTATGCATATCGAATAGCCATGTGTATCTATGACACAACCCAAATATTCATGGAGAAGGTGAGATAAGATGGATGTACTGTATACTACATGTATCACATATCCTAAATGATTATAACCCAGACCAAAGTTTCATACTCTGGTAAAATAAGCTTAAGTTTGGATAAAATATCCTCGTTTTTTAAACATTTGAAACAAACATGCAGTATATATATGTTTGTGCATTACGTTTAAAAAGTTCACCTCTAACGATGTAAGGTATCTTGACGAACATTCTATTTTAACGAAAACTGATGTTTGTTTTCGATAAATTGATAGCAACGATGATGATCTTAGTGTATGGCTAAATATTTTTTTGATAGATTTTTATCGCAGTAAAAATGCTCTATATAGTGCGCAAATTAATGCAAGCGTTTCGCTGCAGCAAAAGTCACATTTTCGCTGAGTTGTTGTGTAGTCGTCGATTTATCTACTTTGTGGGCATCTATTCTGAATTCAACAAGCATCCGTACTGTAATAGATTTTGAAATACTTATTACCAAGAGACAGTATCTACCCATGTAATCAGTCTTCTTCTGCCATTGTCCCTCTCTTCTATATCGAGACTGTTACAATAATGCTGCGTGTGAGTGTGTGTGTGCAATCCCCACATAGGCCTGTGTACATTATTTGTCATTCTAGCATTATTATGTTCTATGTTTATTGATGACAGTGTGGCCATTGTTCAGTCAGTGCTGTCATTGTGCGCATGTTTACAATTATGTCTTTCTGAGCATGCATCATGTGTATTTAATGCTCATTTTCAACGTTGATTTATGCCAAAAAATGATTAAGACGAATGCTCTAGTTGTGATATAATTTCCACGCAGGCAATTCTTTCTCCGTTTTTGTCTTGTTTTTCTAGTCCACTGCAGTGGAAACACGATAAAAAGTCCATTGTGCTCACCAGTGCATGCTGGTACACAAGATATTCTCCTTTCTGTAATTTGAAGTGGATGCTATAATGTAGCATTTGGAATTCATAATACGTTGATTGTGCTCTACACTGGTGAATAAATTTATATGATTTATACCAGTATTTTAAAAGATGTTTAAGTATGTTTTCAGTATTGAAATAAATCAAAACGTGCAATTAGAACGTGATAAACTGCATTCAAAATGTGATTTACAGTGGGAACTGGGAGAACGACGCGTATTCTTATCATTAGCGTTAATTTCAAATGATTGTAAATTGCAGTAAGTAACGAAAATAATTTAATTCTTCGTTCAGTTAGCAGCATTGATTAATATTTCATGCATTAGATGATAAATTCGTTTGAAATTAAATGAGCCTGACGGCAGCCAACAGTTATTACTGAAGATGTTCGAAAACAACTTCCATTTTTAAAACATAAATTGCCCAGCAGTTCCTATAAATCTCTGACAGTCTCTCTTTCAGTTGGGATTAATTTTTAATTATTTGTTTAAAATTGCACAAATCTATCCGTTAAGGCAAGCGGTATGAATACTAATTCAGCGAAAATCAAGAATTGAGTTAATTGGATCGTTAAAAGAGAATAGGGCCAAAATTGTGTTGATACAAGAGGCTTAAAAAGAACACTATAATCTTTGTTTAATAGGATTCATTGGCTAATACCAAAGACTTCACAAACGTGCCTGGATTGCAAACTTAATGTGGACTTTCTTAATCTTCTCCATTGCCTTTAGATCTCGATAATTTCTTGATGCGATTCAACTCAACTCTCTTTACTCAGCCCAGTGAAAATAACGCTTTCGATAAGGCGCCATTAAGCAATTTAATCGTTAATAAAAGCTTTCAGCATCCTCACGGAAAAGCTTTAGAAGCTCGTCTGTAAAGCCAAAGCTAGCTAGAATTAGCTAGAAACTGGCAGACCATGAGGAGAGATATCTCTTCAAACTTTTGCTACTTGTGTACCTTTGGTTTAGAGCATTAACACTTACACGAACAGTTTATCAAAACGGTATTATACTGTAGTAATAAAATCAGTAAGCCCAGAAGCGCCAACTAACTAACATATTGTGGGTTAATTAGTGAAATAAATGTTAATCAAAGGCATCATAAAAATTATAAAAACATTTTGTTTGCAAAATTATTCGTTTGAATTATTTTACAGTATATAGTATAAATCGTTAATTTTTCCATTATTTTTGTTAGCCACCACTCGATAGTCAGCTTATGCAAATACAGCGTCGTTTCTGTCAAATATTACCTGATATGCGCTTATGAAATCGCTGCTCGTGTCTTTGTCGATTCTTTACATTGAAATACAGCCGACTTTCAATTTTTGTAGCTCCAGATTAGTCTTGCGAGCTTTAACACTATATATCCGAACTTTATCCACCTTATATTTTTGGCAGTGTTTCGCAATTTTACATTATTCAATAGAGAGATCCGTTGCTATATGCGTTACATGTATCCTTCTTGCTGCCAATATCTTCCATATACATTTCTCTATCCTACGTTACATGTTAAACCGATGTTCACTTGGATTTTGTGCTCAAAATGCATGAAATCATGTATATTTATGAATAGGTTGAGGGATCAAATGGTAAAAATATGCATTTAAGAAGTCTTAAGCTTATTCCGTTTCACATTCTCGAATTTAAGCCTATTTTTCAACGTGAAGAAACATATAGCCTAAGACCAAACCGGACTCAGGACGTCGATAAGCACATCCCTTAAGGTTTTATTCATGTTCAGTGAATATATACCGTACGCTATCCGTGGTCTCTCTAAATGTTGGGCGCCATAGATACGGAGGTTTCAGTGATTTTTTGCTTGTTTTTGTTTATGTTTTGAACTATGTACCATTTCTTAAAATACTTTTTTAGGATGCTAAAACAGGCATGTACGGCGTAATTCACGTTTAGTATTTAAAATTATATCAGACTCATTTGTAAAATATGAGAAATGCAATAGTTTGTTGGTATTCTGTGACTTCGCATTAATACTTACAAAAACGCTTGTGAAATATTGTTTCTTGCCATCATTTGCTGCATCATTTTTAACTCATGGCCATTTTGGTAACGTCATCGAATGTGTGAAGTTTATCATTCTAAACTCATGCGGAAGACTTGTTCTGGATATCAGTACCGCCCAACCAAAGAGTTTTGACATCTAAAGCAATTTTTGTTGGAATCGCTTTAAAACCTTGAAATTAGGAATTTAATGAATTATCAATGCCCCTTGAGAAAAAATTGCATGTACGGCATGAAGCGAGTAGATACTCTTGACTCAGTTTAATTATTAAAAACTCTCTAAGAACTAGCATAACATCAATACTTGATGCAGAATTCGTTATCTTATTTATTCAAGAATAAAAAATGTAATATATTTGTTCCGACGGACGTACAGTATACGTGAATCATGGTAAATATACCTATTGTATTTTGGTCAACCGCGATGTATTTTGAAAGAGTGTATTGCATGCATCAGGAAAGTGGCTGTTGGGAAATATTGAATATATAGAGAGATGTTCTGCATGTCGATGTACTTATGGGGAAGTAACGTACTATGATAAGCGAAATGGTAAAAATGAGTTTAACCTGGGTGTAACGATTGCTGTAGTTAATGGTAAAACGTACAGTGTGTATTTATATATTTGGCTTTGGCTCCATTTTGAAAGACTCAAACTTTAGCTTTTCTTGCGGGTATATTTCGTTCTTGTCTTAATGGACAAGATTACTGTTGGAGGAAATAATGCCCTTATCAGAATATCCTCAGCATCCACTCCATGCAGCATTCTGTCCTCCTTTTCGTCTCTTATCTGTTTGCCTCTTGTAAGTCAAAGGGTGTGCTTGTGTTTTCTGGTGATAACACCTTGGGTGCACTATTGCCATCGATCACGCTGACATCCTTTTGGTGGTGAGCAGACATCACAAATATTTTCGGGCCTGCACATATTAACCGAGTTTTCCCCAACAAGAATTAGAGACACGAGTGCAAAACGCCTCCCTATTCAACCGAGCTTCCACCAAATGTCTAAACCTTGATAACACATACATATAAGAGAGAAAAAGAATAGTGCAGACAGTTCAAATGAGTCGAGCATTCTCCATCTTTTATAAGGCTTTAGCCCAGATAGCGAAGTCATTGAGACACCAACGACTCACTAGCAAACTTGCCAAATGTCTGGAAAACTCATTCCCTAAAAGGGGAGAGTTCGTCGGATTTATTTATATTTTATGTCCATTTACAGGACCTTTAAATTCCCTCAAGAGTGTTCTGTATGCAACCTTTTGTTCAACGTTGAGATTATCTCTTAAGGTTTGGATTGTTTCGTCGTTTATAATTAATTAGGCTTTCAACGCCTTCTTTTAAGATACACGAAGGAAATGGTATGGTTTTAGTCAGCTAATAAAGTTTAATTTCTAAAGTTAGCACAAATGGCAATTTGCGTCTATACACCAGCTGTATCATATTTTCATGTTTAAATATGTAAACTGTATTAATATAATGGATGTTTTTTATTTATTATAAGCATTTTGCCAGTTTCTGTAATGTTAAAATCGACATTTAATTAAAATTAAATTCTTATAATATACAGTAGATACATGTAGACGCATTTTTCATTCTAAAAAAATAAATGACGAGTAAATGCACTTACATATAGCAATACAATTCAAGTCAGCACATATTCTTTGAACAAAGTTGACGATACAGCTGCGAGACAAAGGTCTGCAAACTAAGTCTTAGCATGCTATCATATTTCATAATGAACATACAGAATTATGCAATTCACTTTTCAATATGTAGTACGATCAAATTTTTGGTAAATCAATGAAAGATGTTGGAGCCATCCTCTTTATTTAATGTATGTTCAATGTTTACCCCGCAGTAATGATCGACATGTTTTACTCGCATTGTCAGACTGTATAGGGCACTGAGTCAAACGGAAATCCTGAGCAATAGTGACGTTTTTAGCTCAGTCATTTCCAGTTCAATTAACTTTTCGGTTAATTCATCGAGATCGCAGTGTTTCTGGCACTAAATAATGGCACGCTCTAAATGGTCAAATGTTTTGATATGTCACGTTGCATTTTTACCATTTGTCATCTTTAATTCGTGCTTTCTTAAGAGGAAAATGGCCCTGAGAGGTCGGTCAATATAATTATTTAGAAGGCAGCAACGGTCAGGTCCGTTTTAACATGACATCTTGAGAGTCGTAATTGCAGACCTAAATAGCGTAGTTTGCCTCTTACAAACGTTTTCGAGACATGCTTTCAAGATAATTAAGTTTGGGCATGTAAATACAGCGTTTAATCCCGTACTTGGAACTTTCTAATGATCGAACTGACGAGATTTAATACAATTAAGTCTGGCTTATATCCAATACCGTATACTTTGCTTATTAATTGATCGTATTTCATATTTTCTCAAGTTTGCGTAATAATGAATTTGTGAACCACATAAGCTCACTCCTACATTGAACACTTTTTCGTATAGGAAAATTGAAAGCGATTAACTATCAAACGATTAAGGCATTTAAAGCATGTCCTTATGTTGATAATATTGATAACATCAGCGCAGAATAATAACTCCCCAGGTGATATTTTACTGTGAACCAATTTAGGTTTCGTTTTATTTGCTCTTCCAATTCAGGCTAATTGAGGTCAAGTTGATTCCGTTGTTATGGTGAACTCCATTGATATCCGATCACGTTGAAATTAAATATGATGAATTTGCATGTTGAACAATTTTTCTGGTTATTAGATCATATTTCCAGTTTGTGCTACGTGTCTCCTATTACTCAGTGTTCCCAGTATCCAATGAATATCTAATGGTGTTAATGACACACTTTCTGTGATTGACATTTGGGTGAAGTCCTATAACATAAATGTGGTCACGACTTTCGTTTGAACTTTTCTATGGACTATCCGTTTAATGTTTATTTGATGCAATGTTATTGTACGTTGATGGAATACTCGACGATTTTCAGTCGTATAAGGAGAACAAGTGGTGATTTACAAGCTTCTTCAAAAACGTAACGGTCCATGTTCTCAAGAGGATCTAAAAGTCCTAATATGTGAATATAAATTCTTATATCACATACGCTATAAGTGCATGAAATGTGTTGCCCTTTGAAAATAGTAGTTACAGTACTTGAAAATGGCCGTATTAACAGTTTCTCCCTTGAAAGTGCGGATGATAGAAATCGCTTTCTACATCGAATGACCCTCTGCTGAGTCATAACCGTTTTAAAGATGGTGGAAAATTTGCCAATTTAATTATGTCTTGAAAAGATGAAGAACACGTGGTGGCAATCTAGCAGTACAGGTGTGCTTGTAGAGATTAACCATGTTTGTTATTTTAGGGGTTCATGATATGTTTGCATGTGATGTGCCCCTTAAATAACACAATGGTACCAACATTGGTCTTGGTAGATATTTTTGTAATTCATAACAGCAACCAGTATTATACGAGTATTACGTTGACTTGTGTTGCGCTATTTGCGAAATTTTTCAGAATTTCGAAATCTTCGATCAAAAGTTCATAATATTATGGTGATATTTTATCATTTATTAACTATTCACTGTTGTTAAAAGGGAAATAATATACGATCTTTTATTTTATTGGATTGAAAACTACATTATTAATTTCCGCTGCCTGCAACGTTTGCTGCTTCCATTCTCCAGACCTTTTACCTTAATGTAGCGAATGATTTTTCTGAATTCTAGTGAAACCATAAACTATAATATAAAAGACAAATATCAATTAACTAAATGTGTTTTAGTGCAGATAAATTTAATGTTTGAAGTTGATGCAGGCACAGGTGCATTTGGCGCGACTGTTTGCCCAAGCTTGCCAATGGAGTTTCATCATTAATAATGCATTCTTGCTACACTTTTCGACATGCTCTGGTGATTGATATCATTGCGCATTAAAATTATTTAAATGACCGAAATTGGCACGCACTAATGCAGTGCAGGCTTTAACGGTATTAAAATTGTCAGCTGTGCCGCTGCATTATTAGTTGCCCAGATTTTAATTACGCCACAGACTCATTAATCAACTTTGAATGTCGCTCTGTTATGTAGTTCAAAATCTCATCCATGGTTAAGTCTTCGGTTAAATTTATAGCTTTGATTGTGATAGGTCAATCCTCATGCATTTGCATAATTAGGATTTCGAACACATGCACATACTGTATTCGTGTATTTTGCGATGTAATGTTTCATTTTATTTGGATATTCGTAGGATAAAGCATTGGTGCTCCCACAATTGACCTCCTTCTGAAATGAATCATTGGTAAATTTTGCCAAAAATTGTTTCTATTAGATTTATTTCTTCCATTAAGTGGTTGTAACCTCCATCTCCTGAATAAACGCTTATCCGTCGATATATAGGCTACTTTCGGAATTCTATTTTTCAACAACAGTTCAAAATGAGATGTATTTTTAATAAGCCACCTGAAGTTTGCCATCCTTGTTGATATTCGTGACTATGTATGCACTTTTGTGCAAATACCTCCAACACGCTTATCGAAAATTTAACCAAGCATCTGGTCAACGTAATTGAAGATATTATCGTCCAATATTTCCACGTCGTATTCCTCATCAATACATTGCCAAAGCTCTTAACAACATGGCAAATATTGTTCATTATGTCCACAAGTTCCTTTTACCAGATAATGGACTATTATGTGATGAAGTGTCAAACACGTACATGTTTAGGTTCCCTCATACTTGTAAATTAATTTTGATATTGGGTTTGCCTCGACACAAGCAATATTCCAGCAATTTGCTAATTGCAATAACGATCTATCATTTTATTTACCCTAAGAAAATCGATATGACCAGAGTCTGGTTTACCGTATTTATCCCAAAATATTCAACGAGAACCGGCTAACTGTCTTCGTTTTAGCCTGAAGGGTTTCCTGAATAATTGGATTCTATAGCAATCTGGACGTATTGTAGTGGAAAAATGTCCACATAATTACTCGATCAGTCACTCATAACTAGGAAGTGGTGCGCCAGTGCCTAATATTTGAAATGCATTTTCGCATATTAGCTTTAAGCTCTAATCTCGCTTATCTCCAGCAATTTGTAATTGCTGTTGCATTAAAAACTACTTCAGGAAGATTTTATCATGCAAATGTGCGCACGTTTTAAGAATTAGAAATGGTTTTATCCTTTTTTCCAAGTTTGAGTTTTTGCGAGTTTTAGTGGAGATGCTGTGCATGTAAGTTGGCTTCAAAAGCTCATTTACTTTTCATTCTACAATTTTGCCCTCCACATTTTAAATTTTTTACTTTTAATTTGGCCGCAGGTTTTAGTTTTCAAGTAGGCACATGTACTGTATGTTTGCACAGATATTAGAAAACAAATGCAGTTACTATATTTATTGGTTAGAATAGCCATAACATTCGTTTGCAGTGACATTTTTGTGGTCTTAAAAATGTCATTTTGAGGTGGGGTAGTCATTTCACAGTCGTTTATTTTCCCAAGTAAGCTGAAAATGGGGCAGGCGAATGTGGCCTTCAATTATGCAACACGTTGTTTCTGTGAACTCTGTATTGCTTGTACTCATTATTCCCTTCAGGGCCCTTATTCTCAAAGACAATCCTTACAGAACATCCTGCTGGCTGATATTTAGATTAAATCTATAAGAAAAATTCTGTTCAACTTCTCTGCTGTTACTGGTTTTAGGCCATGCCTTATCATAAATTAATGCATTTAATTTTCTGGCGCATAAATAATACATGGATACATCTGCTGCGAACGCGCGTGTATCTAGTATTTTCCGATTTCGAGGAAATTAGTCGATAGAAGAATTTTTTCTGCGTAAAGAGTTGCCATTATTGCTGCTTTCTATATAGGTAAATTACTAATCTACGATTATCATCATTATGTACAAATGGGTGAAAAATGTATATCATTGAACATTGTTTCAAAAGTCGAAGTTTCGTGTAGCTTTTTTAAAGTTTCAAGTTATGCTCATTGTTTTAAATTGGACGAAAATAGGCATGATAAGTCGGTTTTATTCTTGGGCAAAATATCGCCATTCTTCGTTTGATCTTTCTGCAGTTAGAACCCATCTTTGAAAATCGCAGCAATTACCTCCTAATAGGCCCGTGCTATATGTTTTGTGCTGACCATTTTCTTATTCTGCTCGATCGACCTCTATGTTTGTCGGTCTCTGCATGCATGCATCCTATATTTTACCTTATCGAGAAACTGGAAGATTTGGTAGTTTTCTCGTTCCAGTTAACCCTCAGGGGCAACCCTCACAAATGCTTTACTGGACATAAGCTCGCTACGTTTATAGTTTAACTCGAGAAAATAAATGTTGCGATTTTATTTCTTGCCTCGTCCTCTCTTGCACCATCGATACAAATTGTACACGGACTTCTCATTGCCAAAGTACTGACCAGGGAAACGTAACAACATAGTGTGGTCATCATTACTATTTATGCTGGTCCTATGCACACACGCTGGATCCTTTTATTCGGGTGTTTACTGTGTGCTAAAGACTGGTGTGTGCACTTCGCGAACATTTGCCAGAATTAACTTACGCTGAAACTCAAAAGGAAAAACAGTGCTTTTTTTTCATTGGTTTTTATCACTTTGAAAAAAATCAATGTTGGGACTGTCCATGCAGGATCGAGGATGTGTATGGCACAGCATATAAGCAGTTTTGTAAATTTTTTGACGTTATTCGTTGCTTCAAATGTTTATATTTTCTTTTCCAATAACGCAGTGGTTAGGCTTCACTGCCTTTGTATCTGGGATTGTCCCACGAAGGAAAAAGGCCGAAAATATCTAGTTTTTTATCTGTCTCTAGCGAATCATGATGGGAAAACGCTTCAGCATGTCGAGCGAAAAAACTTGGTAATAAAAGAGAATAACTTGGCGTTTTTCGGGTAACCCGTGTATGCATGGAAAGTATAACATTACTCGCTCGTATTTGGGTGTAGTCCGTTCATGCATTTTTATATCCAATCAAAAGCTGTTTCCATGCATGCCAAGCGAATCCAGCTTGCATAATCGATATTGCAATGTATATATACTGTATCTCTACTTTTTTTGCTTGGGTTTTCGATTTTTTCCTCGATGCATTCTTTTTGTTGTTGATATTGCAATAGTGTTTTTTTGCCCTCCTGCCATTCGGAATCAGACCTGAAATGTAACCAAAATTAATTCACTGCATGCTGCTTACTGACCACTCGATATTGATTTTCATACCGAGCCTGTTGAACAGATACCCGTTATTTTTCATGGTGACTTGTATTGATATATTGGGTGCGTGCCATGGAAACAAACGTAGTGCTTCTGTGTTGTTTATGATGATCATGCCATAAATGGCTGCAAAAAAGCTTGAAAAGCTTCAAAAATTGTTCCTGGTTTGAAAAATGAATATATTTTCAATTTGTCTCCACCAGAGACAATATTTCGTTACTCCTCCTATCGTTTCTAAAATAATATGTTCATGTCGAAAAGAAGATATTGCAATAGTTCAAAATGGCACTAAATCTTGATAACCAGCCTTAGGTGTATTACTATAAATACAACGTGTCAAGCTTAAAAAATAAGTTTATTATTACTATTATTTATTGTTACAAAGCTATGCATTATTAGAAAACGACTAGGAACCTTCTGACTGGTTAGGCGGCATCATCGATTAATATAACGATACCGACTGCCACGACCGAAATTTCGATTATTGTTTTACCCATAACACGAGCGTTTCTTAAGGTTCATTAATTGTGCTGCGTTAAATAAATTTTCCCTAAGTCGTGATTATCTAGTGTTGGCCAACCGCACAAGATGGTCATTAAATTGGTAAGTTTGCTGTCAACACCGTTGGCGGTACAACGTTTCCAAGAAGGCTTTATCTGAAAAAGCTCTGTAAATCCACCACACTAAGAACCAGATTACTGTCTTAACGCATCGTTGATATACACGTAAAAGCATTTTTCGCCTTTATTTTCGGAATAATTTGCCTTTCTGAAACTCTGATTTTCTCTTTGAAGCGTTTCACTTTAACATCGCCTATGCTAGATCTGTGACTTGTTTTTTTTCTTCAAAAGCGATGGTTTGAACTCATTTAAGAGGTGGCGATGCAATAACACGCGTGTGTGCAGTTTTAAAATGAGCCGAAATTGCAACCAGTTAATCTCGTTACTCTTGTTGTTTGCAAAACTACAAGTAAAGCCTTATTTTCTGGAGGATTTGTTGCGGTGTTAATCTATTCGCCGAACCGTTTTGCATGACAATGGTTCATTATGCTTCCCCGACGTTAGTTTCATGGCAAGATTGCAGGCACCCACGTTGACAATGTGGGGAAGTTCTCAGGCAATGTACTTAAAACTAATTTGCTTGCCAGGGCGCTGCAATATGCCGAAAGTTTCTTCGACGTGCCTATACCTACGGGGAATGGCAGACTCCAAATTGCATTCTGGAGATATATTTTTGTGGTAAAAATGGAAAAATCCTATGCGTGTGCCCTCAGGTTCAATTTCTGGTTCGTGCTTGAGAACCTAACTGGAGGGGTTTAATTGTGCTTGGCAGTGGTCTCCATGGGTTATCCATATTTCAAGCATGCCTTATGCATCGCCTACCAATATTACACCGAGGACCTACATTGCGAAGTGCCATTTCTGGCAGAGAAATCCATCGATGGATGTAGCGCTGTTATAACACCTGGGCTTTCTCACCAAACCAGGCATGGGGCTTATTTGCGAAAGCTCACATTCATGCAAAACACACATTTGTGGAAAAATGCACTTAGTGAGATGAAAATGCTAGATGATTTTTTCCCTTACGCTTCTCCTTAACGTTAACTAGGTTCAAGTGAGGTTTATTGGAGCTGGATCATTGATTTCGTATCAGGCACTTTTCCTTCATAAATAGCTCTGATTAACATCGTTTCGTTTCACCTCAGACTTGTGAATGCATCTAGCAGAAATGAATTTGATTTCGAAGTTCTGCTTGAACACTTCCAAATTAACATTTTACGAAAAGTATATTGTAAATGCTTGCGGTCGTTACACATTATGGACGTACAACAATGCCCAAATTGATCTGTCGAAATATGAAGACAATAACGTCTTTATATGTCTAAATTGGTAATCTAGAGCCATATCTACTCTTTATTTCAAGATTTAAAACTAAGGTTGTTAGCCTCCTTAGTTCATTAAAACGATGTTCCACATTTACTGCCGTATGATTTTATAAAAAGGTTACAATGAACGAATTTTGCGAACAGCCTTGCAATTATTTTATCTGCCAACTCTACGCTAGACGCAATAAAGCTACTAAATACGGTGGTGCCAACATTATCCGTTCTGTCCATTGGGAACAACTCTATAGTATAAAAAACAGAAAATTAAGTTGTGGATCTATCTTCTGCGACATGTAGAATCCTATTATAAGTAGGCCCTAAAAGGTCTGATATTTTGCCAGGTTCCGCTCATCTTGCAAAGATAGACTTCGCTGTTTTTTGGCCTTTTCCATCACAACATGGAAGTAGATTGAGCTCCAAGACTGTATAAGGGAGCTAAAAGGACTTTTAGTTTTAGCTATTGAAATGATTGATGTTGCCGAAGAGTGAAGTCCAGTTTGATTTATGGATCTTCTACCGAAAATAGCTTAGCCATTAGTCTATTCGGGTTGAACTCTTGCGCCCAACATTTTCTTTGTTCTTGATGTTCACTTGTACAGTACGTACACTGGTATTTATTATGTGGTGTCCTGTATGACGTTTCAAGAAAATTCAACGATCAAAACACCATTTGTCTGGACAAAATTACTTCGTTGAGCTGGTCTAAAAGAAAATAAAACGTGTAAGTCGTAGTAAAAATAACCATTACATCTGGTAATTTAATTTTGCTGTATTTTTATTTTACTCTCTTTCAGAACTACATGTACATGTGTAGTGCAGTGCATTCAACTATGCTTTTCAACAAATAGTATTTATGGCTCGTTCCAAAAGAATTGGACATAGTCATGTAAGTTTCCATGTGAATATCCCTGCAGCATAATTGACTAGATAATGCATTCTTCTTTGATTAATTAAAGTCTGAAATGTATGATTAGCAACTTTTCCATGGCACATTATACGTTCATTCCGATCTCGCTAATTCATACAGTATGGCAGTGGCGGCCAAATGTTGAGGCACAAAATAGCATTGTGATCCAACAGCAATGTGATTCTAAACATTTGGTCGCTATACTGTACCTCGTTGATGATCACAGTTGCTGAAGAAATGAGTCAGTCCATTTAATCCTAATTTCGTATTTTGCTCAAATTTGCGTCATTTTCATCCTGCAATTTTAGTTTTAGTCACCAGTTCGGTTATGTTGGCTGTAAGCTTGTTTCATAATGTAAGTTTAATTTTAATTATGGGCGGTTCGATAAAAATAGTTTGACATCTGCCTTTTTTCTTATAAACCATACGATTATCTACATTTTAATTCAAAAATGTATGCGCTTGTTCGTGCATTTTTGTTGTCAATATCGTGTTTTTGCCCCTGAATTTTAATTGGTTGAAACTTTATAATCGCACGTAATTAGTAAATAATGCATGACATATGATGCTGGCTACGAATATAATGTTCGTGGTAATTTTTTGTTGAAAAACTAATTAATTTGCCCCGAGGTCGACATCCGATAACCTTATCTTTCACCACCCACCAAATGGCTTTGTTAATCCGTGTTTTTTACTGAAAAATCCCCGTGATTGCCCCGCTGTATGTGGAGCATGGATGAACAATATGCTTTCGCATACAACCTAATTAAATCCACCGATATTTCAGGCTGTTGTTGCACGCATGGCAAATCTGTGTGCATAAGCAGTAGATATTAGAGTTCATGCATGGCTGTTGATTGTAGAAGGGGAAATATTACGGGCGGAAATATATTCAGCTGCTTAATTACGTGCTGTTCATTACCAACGCGTTAATTACTATTGATCCTGGCTTTCAGGCATAGTAGAAATGCGTATCACCATGGCTTTTATGCGTCTTTAAAAAGCCGTTTCTTCCTAATACGACCTTATCTCCTAGACGCCTGTAAAGCAATTTGACACCTAAAAAGCATAGTCTGATATCACCCTTGACGAGTTTATACGAGTTGTTTCTGCTTTGCTATAACCTAATTAGTACAGCGGAGATGGGATTTTTTTTTTTAAAAATCGTTGCTCGACCGTGTATTAAAGAATTAACGTGCTTCTCAGCCGATGAAGGATTGTCCTACAGGGCGCACATCCCATTGTAATAAAGAATAATCTGCTTCGCATTTTTTAAATAATGCATTAATTGCCATAGTAGCACTCAGGCAAAAAATTGCCCGGTGTTTGCATACATGTAGTTGTGCACTCGATCCTGTTCTGAATTTAAACAAACGTTGGGATATAAGCTTACTACCGGTACAGTATAGTCCCTACTCCGTATGTTCACATAATATACAGTATTTAAACCCAACTCGTCTGATAAACACGAATGACATCTGTTCTGTCGAAATTTAATCTTTTTTTTATATTTTTGCTGAATTGTGGTATTATTTTTTAAAATTTGTATGTATGTTTAACTTCACTTACTGTATAAGCTAAATTGAAAATGTAATTCCTTGATTTAGGTTTATAACCCAGCCTGCGAAAAATTAAGAGAAGCCCAGTTTCCCAGGGCAGCCGTAGGGACTATACTGTACCTTAATTAGAACAGTCAAACTTTGTTATCGCAGATATGAGTTTGATGACTCCAAGAGTAGGCTTAATTGGTACAAAGTATATACAGTAACTAATTTTAAATTTGATGGCTTGAGAAATTTGCATTAGATATAAAGTCTTGTTTTTCTCTACTTTTAATCGTTTGATTTAGCATGATTTCGCTGTTAACTGTTGTGAATGATGTCCATAATACAGCATAACATTTTCCATCGTACTTATCATACTCAGGCTAATGATTGATAAGCTAGTCAACGTTTAAGTTAATCAGAATTCAAACTAAAGCGCTTCCGGTATTAATATCTTACCTTAGTAAGGGAAGCACTGAAATTATGCCTTCATGTTGCTGATTTTGTTTTCCGAATATTTGATATCTTCAAGAATGGAAGGCGAATGCCTTAAATGCATTACATCTAGTTTGAAAACTCCCTCATGCTTTATAGATAAGCTCTTCTGTACGTTTGATTTATGGTTGTTGACAGTAGCGAATAATTGACTTTCGTCCAATTATAAGCTAAGCTGTACTCCATGGCTTTTATTGTAATGTTCCCCACATGAACACAAAGGTTAGTGCGAAGGTAAAAGGTATATTTTTGGCCATCTCATCATTAACTTCCAGCAGACCATCATTTAAAATGAAGTCTGGCTCAATTGTTTGGCCATAATTCACTGTCAAATGTATTATGAGAACTTACTTGCGATAATCATATCTGACATGGTAAATCTCTCCAATCGATAAATACAATGAAATATTTTCTCTTGAAGTATTTATATAAGCTACCTTAGTGCACGATCTCGAACCTATTTGCTATTAGTGACCATTTCATGATATTATTATTGCAATAAATTGACATATTTTAATACTGTAAAATATTTTTGACCAATGCTATTGCTGCATATAAATACCGTGTATAAAATTGTTTTTGCTAGATTTGTCAGGTCCTGTTTTCCAAATACATATACATCATTTTTCATTAATTACAGAAGTTTCTGTCAGTATGGATGTGCATAAACCGTTGTTTTTGTAGAGGTACTCTAACCAAAGTTCATCCAATAACTAGTATGAAAATACCAAAATGTGTTCCTGCTATGTGAACTATTAAGAATTCGATGAATTAAGAATGTTGGGAAGATCCTCGCAGTTCTTGAATGCTCCTAATAATAAATTTGAATAAATCATCGCTTTCAATGGCATCTGGAAAAATGGCTCAGCAATCGCATTTCGCCCTTTCCCAATTCAAATGTTCCTTAATCAGAGAAAATTGGAAATGATTGTAATGGAGGTTGAAAATCCTTATCTGGGATTTTCCCCCATTCGTCGAAAACAGTTTCTATAGAGAATCACGTCATATAATATTTTGTCACGCACAGATGAGATGATTATGCAAAATAGTTGAAGGCTGCTTGAATGGCAGCAGCTCATATGGAGGGATTCTGAGGGACTTTTCGAAGAATTTAACACGACTCAGAAATTGGTTTCTGCATAGGCCCGTGCCAATTGTAAAAGATTACCGATGAGATGAGCATTTCCATTAGAGTATGTAATTTTTTTAGCAAATCAACGTCTGATTGAAACCATTCAGTGGATCATTTTTGCGGTGACAGTCGTTGGATTTATGCACGGATTCGGTATAAAGATATCCTTAGATGTCAATATACTGATTGCAGGAGCGCTGAAATCCTCGCTTTTCTACTTGAAATTGCAGAGAAGATAGAAGGGGGAGTTAATGGAAGATAGCTGCGAGGAGAAATGCATTGTACCTAATAGTGTCGGCCGATGCAAAACGCTATAATCTATTTTAGATGTAACCGTTTTGGCATAGAATTCGTCTTTTCTTCTCATCTCATTTCAGTATGTATCCACGTTGGCGCAATTCTCGTGTCATCGAAACAGCCATTATGTCGTACTACTGCATCTTTTCGATCCGAATTTGCGAACGGAACATACGTGCATAACGAGCTGATTATAAAATCTGTCATTCAATTGATCCAGATCGCTGGATTTGAACCCACTAATTTTTTATTCTTGTCATATGCAACACTTTATGCGATTTTCCACACGATTACAAGGATCCCATGGCTCCTGTTTTCCCAAATTTGATGTATTCGCCATTAATGAATAATGGGATGGAATGCAGAATTTAAGAGCCCCCATAACGAGCTGATTGTGAAATGTTTTCAATTGACCAAAACCCATTTATGGTGCATGTACATGTATGTATGCGGTCTAAAATACTTTCATACACTGTATGTGGTTTCAATAGTTTCTATATTCATTGCACTATCAATTAGTGAGCTTAGGAGAAATCATACGTAGAGCTAATAATATTGATGCAATTTTTCATTTTTGAAACTCCCTTCATTTTAGTATTTTTGTCTTATTTTCGGGAAAAAAACTGCTCGACATATTTTCACTTTTTTTAAATACGAAAGCGATATTCGTGTACATGAACAGTATATGTCCATGTATGCAAACCAGCACGACTGAATTTCTTCAAATAAATTCCAGTATCTTGTGTCGGTACATGCGTATTTACAAGGATTCGATATTGCTATCAGTAATTTTCTACTAAACGTGTTTGCTTGCTTTCTTTTTTAACCATTTTTTCTACATTTCTAATTTAATCCTTATCGACGATCTTCTGTCTAACCTGTGTGTTGCGTGTTTTTGATTCAAGTGTTTTGATTTGGTTGTTGGTTAACAAAAATAAATTTGGTATTTGCAAATAAAAAATCCAAGCTTAAGTGGTGTGATGAAGAACTACTTACATTGGTATTTCGTTGAATATTTTATGATACTGGGCTTTTAAATTCAGGGGCATGAATAAAAAATGATTCATTTTAATAGTTTGAGAGCTTTTTGGAACATGTAATTTAAACACCATTTTTCGCAACTCGCGAAATGGTGTGCTAGGAATACTGTAGTATGACATTAAAGTACATGTACATGTTCGGTATCTCTAATATGTTTACATGTATATGTACTATTTCTACTCCAGCTTTTGCACAGTACAGACCAAGATTTGCGTGAGAAAATCGTAGGCGTTTCTTTGACACATGATCTTTAAATGGCTTATCTGAATCTCCCAAGTATTTGAAATGTCTAAATTGCCCTTTCAAGAAATGTCACAGTTCAACTTGTGAGCGCTGCTCTCATTCTTTATTTTTAAGTTTTATGTGAAGTAAATTATAAATGCAATGGCCGTTTGTTTATGCTGAAGTCGGCGAAAGTATGGCCGATTATAAATTATCTAATATAGATTAGCGACAAATACATGTAACTGAATTCCATGCTGTCGACATCCTAATTTTGAAATTACTTTTTTGTGTATGAAAATGCATTTACATTCATATCATAGATAGAGTGACGTCTTTCTTCCTTGTTTAAAAATTTAATTCTGATTAGGAATTGGGTAATATCACACCTGAAAACATTTTATGGCGGCGCTGTTTTTGACAGCCACAGCTTTGTAGTCGGTAAGAGACAACATCGTGCCTGGCATATAAATGCCAAAACCCATGGCATCGAAAAAGTGTGAATGTGCCCTATTTCATTTCTGGTCAATTTCCAAGTCGAGTCTGACCATATTTGACAGCTAAGAATTGAGTCTGGCAATGGTATTAGAGGTTGGCTAATGTCTCCTCTAATTACGTCATTTGAAGGAGTAACCATGCACGTACCCACATCCCCCATTTAGCCAATACCTTTATCGTGCAATTGACATTCTGTTGGAGTACTGCGAAATAGAGTTAATGTCTTTGTATGCTGTTTGAGACACCATTAATTTAGTGCTAAGAGCCCTGAAGCCCGAATGCAGAGGGATTTTACGAATGGTCCTCATAAGGCTACGTAAAACATTCCATCTATTTTGTGCAGGTTACATTTGCAAAGATTCAAGAATCCTAGACAGTTATATACATGTGAGTGATATAAAGTATAGTGCTGAGTACTTAACCTATTTTGAAGTGGGGTGTATGCACGTGCACAGTATGCGTATTAAAGTTCAAATATCTTGAAAATTCCAATATTCTGACAAAAGTTGTTTGTGTTATTGTAAGACAAAAAAATTTCCATATTTCTAATAAATTCGTCTACAATTTGTTTGTAATGGCTGCGCTGAATTCGATGTTCGTACATATACGTTGAATGGCCCACACGACCATTACATCGTTAATAGATTGCTGCATCAATGAAAAAGTTTGATGGAAGGAACATGATGGGCAATGTTTTCTCCATGCGCTTTGATGGCGTTTTGTGGCTCCAGGTTTAGTGACTGGCTATATAGTGCCCTTAGTGCCAATATCCACTTTGCCATCAATATTGAGTTGCCTAACCGGATTTATACCACCATATATTGTGGGATGTCATGGACTCTCCAATGTCCTCCTGGGTCAGTCGAGGCACTCGGGGGTCTCTGTTCAATGGTTTTGTCATGAATGTTGTCGGCAGACATCAATTTTTCCCCAAAATGTTTTGTCGTTAATCGGCTCTACGGCGTGTTAGAGCTCGTTTTGATGGTCGTGTTTCAGTGGCAATCATTTGTTATGGTGGTTTTTCACCTGCAATTTTCTGGGGCGCAATTCTATTACAAAGGGCATTAAATGTCCCTTTTTATCGGCGGATATACGACTGGATCGTAATCATCTTTCTATTAAAAGTTTAATTGGTGGGCACCGATCTTGCATGTGAGTTATGATCCTGCATGGCTGGGATCGTAAATTCAAAGAATGTAATGACTTCCTGCATCTTTGTTCGTCTAGTTGCATTCACTGATTGAAAACAAAGCCTCGCATAAACCCTATTCCTTTTTCATATTCAAAACGTGTTACAAATTGTAGTCCCTCGTATACCTCATGGATTTTTGCGATGTCGCTTCGCAACCTGCTGCTGCAGGAATGAAAACGTGATTCAATTACCGAATTATTGTGTTGACTTCAAATGAGAAATTGGCTTGAATTGGTAATCAAAAATCGTTTCAACTTAGAGCATGTTAATTGCAGAGTTTGCGTGAAGACAATTTGAAAATCAATTCGCTACTCTCAAAAATACTCCCTGATTACATTTATGATATACAATTTATAAGATCGCCAAATCTTGCTTTGTATATTACTTGCGATGTCAGGTGAATTCCTTCATACAAAAAGCAAATTGTAAACTTTAAATTTTTCTTAGGTGTTATCTAGAAGTAACTTACCTTATAGGGTATTTTAAATTCGAGCTTTGCACTTGTACTACAGTGAATACTGAGGAACTCAAGATGTAATAAATACAAAACATTCTTAGGAACAATGGGTATTAACCCGGTATGTATCCACCTTGACTAATTCTTTGATTAGGCAGTTAATACACTGAAACATTTATTTCTAAAGAAAGTACAGAAAATACAAAAAATAATTAGGTTAGGTTAGGTTAGGTGCTTAAACAAAGCTTAACCTAACCTAACCTAACCTGACCTATACGGCTATTCTGCACTGGGATGGTCACTTTGGTACCATACACTGACGACCCATTAATAGGAAGTTTAGAAGATAAATGCTTCTGTATCGCCGGGACCACTTTTACGGCATTTCCCCTCTATTGCTACGTGGAATTTCACATACGGTATACGGTTGTCCAGGAAGCAGTTTTCCAGATCTTGGGACGGTCTAAATCTAGAATGTTATCCAATCAAATCGAAAAATGCAGCGAAGAAAGTTAAAATACTCATCAAAGGCATGTCGATTGGTCTGCTTTTGGCGACTTTTAGCCTCGTAGTCCCCGTAGCATTTACTAGGGACAAGGAATATTATTCAAAAGCATTACAGGAGAAGAAAATCTTAATGAAAATAAATGATGATTTCTAGGTAGGTAAAAAACCTTTTATCACGTGGCTAACAACATTTTATTTGGCGACGCTATCTTTGGGACTTTGATGTCGTTCAACTTAACATTTTGCATTAGTGTGCGTCTCGTCGCCAGAGTGCTGGTCAAGCAGCTTGGCATGAATGATAACGGGATGACCATTACTTTGGCGGATGCCTCTAGTCCAAGCATGGGCCCACGAAATGCTTTAGCTTTCTTTAAGTTGCTAGGCAAAGTTCTCTTTGACATGCAACTGTTTACAGATGGCGTTGGCTCAGTTTCAACATTATCACACACTCGACCACAACCTATACAATTAGAAACTATCCTAAAGCGTCATCGGAATGCCAGCAATCTAATTGACAATGTAGAGCGGCATATTCGCTATCCATTTTTCATTCACATACTTGCGTAAATAATTTTTTGCGTACTTGTATCCTTTTTCATTGTGTTTGACAGTAACACAAAGGTCGATGTATATTGGATATATGCAATACCGATGTATATTATCTGTATGTTGTACTTTCCTGCTATAGTTGCTGCAAAACTTAATGAGCAGGTACGTTTTATGGTTTCTTAGCTCTATTTGACTGAAGACGATGCAGACATCCAGATGCTGATAATTTCTTAAGAAAAAATATAAATAGAATTCAGTGTTTCTAATCAACTTAATAGCATTATTCTGGTTATAAAGGAAACCCATTTTATCTGATAATTTTTCAACAAACTTGCTAACAACAATTTTCAACATTAACTCTACACGTAAAAGTGTACATTAGCAGATGTAATTGTTCACTTAACTGTTTGTGACGTTAATGAAACACATAAATAGTTAATAAGTATTAAAGCGTATACACTTTAACACTGAAAAAGTGCTTTCTTTTCATGTTACAAATATTTTAATGAGCAATTAAATAGTTTAATAAACACCAATGATCAGAGGTTAATGAAACTCAATGACGTGTAACCTTTTCAAAAAAAGGTTACCAGAGCTCTTGCTCGATGCACTAACAAGCCATGAAAAATACACAATATACATACAAGTGCCCTTCAGTCCCTTCAGTCATTAACATTGCTATTTTTGATGCAAAATTTTGTCAAAGATTTATCGTTTGGATTCAGTTTTTCACATTGCAAATTGGAAAAAATTATTAAGCACCCCCTTAAAAATCACCAGTCGGGCCTATCTAGCTGGGCTTATTTATGGCCTTTTAGGGAGCGTCCACATTTAGAATAATACCAACAATGTACTGAATGTCCAATCACTCATTGACCAGCTATCATGACACCCACTGGGAAACCTTTGTAGAAAACAAATGTACTGCTAACATCAAATGGCGTTGGGCTAACTGCATTCGTATTTGGGTTTATTTTCAAGATATTGACGAAAAAATAACGATGGTGAAATTACCACCAATATTTCATTTTATTTTCTAAAAATGTCACTTTTTGGCATTCCCTTAATTATTAATATCATCATTTCCTCTTATCAAATTGTGGGACTTTCTAAAATTTTCGCCTTACATGTACATGTACATGTATATACAGTACCGTAACAAAAAACGCCATTGTCGTAGTTATCCTTTTCTGATTTGCATACGACCTTGCATGCTTTCTTGTAAAACGGAAAAAGTTGTGAAAAACAGGCCCAAAATTATAAAAAAAGGTATTATATGTGGCTTATTTAATTATAAATTGCAATTTAATTTTTATTAATAATAATTATTATTTAATTTTTGTATTTATTTATTTTTAATTAATTATCTGAGTACATTCCATAGTTTTAACCAGTTCATCAATATCGTTAATCATAACAAGGGATTAATTAAAATGATATAAACAGCCAAAAACAGGGTGAAGCAAAAACAACGTAACTCATTTCCTGTTGCAATGGTCTATAGCAGTTGAAATGGGATATCTGTTTGAAATCTTATCTGGGTCTTTTTAATGTCTGGAAAGCTTGGGGAAATTTAAGTGAAGATTCCGCCAGTCACCCTGTTATAAAATGAAATGAAATTAATATTATGTACTGTATATTGTTCAATGTCAAAAACGTTTTTCCAAATTGGACAGGTGGGGGTTATGAAAACCGGATAGCGGCATAGGGGGGTTTAAAAACCATGAAAACTCCTGGAAGTCCGTTATGGATGGCCCCTACTTACTGTATATTATGAGTTGTATATTTGCCAAAATGCCGTAGGAGAATTGTTTCAGAGGTCAAGTTCGCTCACCTTTACAAGAATAAATGTTTGGTATGCGATCGGCAATGCTCTAACAGGTTGATATACGTTTATTTGTGCTGTGTGACAGACGGACGGACACAGCGGCTGCTATCGCTATCATATTATTGGATATCTGCAAAAATTGTATTGTTATCGTTGTACATGTAGTTGAACATTATTTCTAAATCTAAAGTAACCGGAAAATAAGTTTCTGTCATATCTTCATAAGGTTCAAACCTGAGAAA